>LUCM01000540.1:109358-159332 GCA_008360955.1 Fasciolopsis buskii | reverse complement strand
TAACTCAGATCAACCCCCAACTTGGAGGATCAGGAGACTACTTCGTCAGGCCTCTACCCATTGACCTTCCAGGCATGATTGGATCTTCGGCTTGAGATAAGCCATCCTGTATAGCTCGTTGGATCATGGAGGCACGCAAGCCGTCACACCACGTCAAGGTGTAGTCTCGTTGTGACAGCATCATCCTAAGTTTATCAAATGATCGAATCTCAGATCCGCCGGTTGCTTTCGTGATCGATACCAATTTGCCATCGCCCGGCTCGTTACCATACGTGACCCATCGAGATCTTACGTAGTTTTTCACCAATCCAAGTTCCAGAATCGTAGTGTCCATGCCCCCTCCCATCGTGGACCGTAATGACCATAAGGCGTTTATACATATATATATATATATATATATGGCACAAATCTGAATAGAGATGTCGTACCATTGGAGTCATGACGAAGGATGAAGACAGTGAGCAAAAAATGAGGAAGAAAAGGAAACAATGTGTACAGTTCGTAACGCATGCCAATTATTCTATTCTACACCTCCATATCACCGGCCCCTCCATCGGGATCCATGAATCCTCTGCGTGTATGGTACTATCCGATTGCCCAAATCGAAATCCAGGATTGATTCAGGGGCCTTACTTCGAGCCCTTGACCAGATGGTTTAGCTCACAAGACAACAGGACGATCTGAGGGCCACATAACCCGTTGGAGGCCAGTAACTGATTGTTCAGTTCGTGCGCCCTTCGGACGGTGTTAGACATCCTGGGTGCCCAGTAAACTTCTCCACCACGAACGCCGGTGAGCACACAGGAGTGTGATTCGTATGCTGCCTATGGTTGGTTTGGAATCATGATGTAACCATCTTCCCCAGAGTGATTAGGAATGATCAGTCAACCTGGTGAGGGTGCCAGGCGTTGGCCTTCATCCTGGCACTTTAGTAGGAACACCTCAGGTCGAGTGAAGGTATTGTGTATGACTTCTTCATCAGAGGCTTTTTGAGATGCTGGTCATTTGGTGGCATTCCGAGTAGCGTTCAGGGAGAGTAGCCAATCCAGAGCCTGGGACATTTACTCCCGGCCAAGCTGAGGCTTTTGGAGTCATTCCTTTCCATTACATCCGTGCTCCAAGCGTGCCGTAAAATCGGCGAGTATATGCTGATTTTGAGACGTGTCACCCGAAGTCTAAATTATGGTTGCTGTTACTATTGGAAATAATCTTTTTATCGAACGTTGATCTGTTTGGTGTCGAATCAAAAACATAGACAATTCGGGATACTTGGACTCGTGAAGTGACCTATCAAACTGATGCGGTTAGTTGCTCTGCGAACTTGAGATCTGGAAATTGGTGGAAATAGTTGTTCTTAAAGCTTATTTCACATGATGGGAAACATTTTTCAGCCGCGATTTTCTCACCGGGTTCATTAATTTTGGTCGCTTCTTACTAGTTATATGCACAAATTTGTTTTCAGAGCTCCATGCAAGAGTGAGGTTATCATTATTTATCTTCTCGCTCCTTTGCTCATCCAATTTTCATAGGCCACGGGCGACTTGCTTTCTTCCTATTCGCCCGGTACTTTCCGTCGTACTACACGGCGTTTTACCGGTGCGTACGATCAACTGACGGATAAAGGGGTCGAACTCTCACTGAGCGGTGTTCCATGCAGTCCGCCGGGCCAGCCACAAGTGAATCAGGATTTGATCAACGGTTTGGTCACCGTATCTGATCATAGCCACGCGTTGATGACTCAAGCCAGTCGAGTTTGTGCTCGTCCGGGAGAACAAGATCTTCGTAGTCGATTCCAAGCAGCAGCCAGGTACAAGCTCATTTCCTCTTATCATTAGTTTTTTTGTTTTCGGTTATACTCACCGGCAGCGTTTTTGAAAGAGGCCTTTGCACCAAAAGTCTTCTTCCAGCCAAGTAGGAGGAAGGGCACAATTGAATGTAAGGGTTGTGTGCAATAGCTGCCGGGTACAGTTCATATCTGGTGACTAATTCGTCACTCACCTGTTGTCTTTCGGTTGGTCTTCACCGGATGCTTTAATAATTCTGGGCAGTTTTATACGTGTCTTATTTTGCTTTTTCTTTGCATGAACTTTACGATTTATCTCGATAATTGTAACAACCGGACTAGTTTTCGGCGATTCCTCACGAACACCCAGCGGTGGTCAGTAGGTCAACATCGTAGCGCCTGGTCTTGAGCATCGGATGTTCGAACCCCCCGGTCAATCTCCTACTTGGCAAATACCGATTACCTACGACTCTCTTCCTGAAAAGGATATACTTTTTCTTATCACAGATAAATAAAATAAAAAGATATCGGATAAAATATACTTCTGCACCACATCTTATGCGATGTAGGGAAGTACAAGTGGACGAAGGGAATCAGTTTATTGACTAAATTGAGTCGGATCGATAATTCACGCGGGTTGATGTTTTCGCAACTGGAATACAACATTGACTGATGCCAAATCTGAAGCGCAGAAAATGTGGCTTGAACAGTGATGGGAGAAGTGAACAAAGTTGAAACGTGTGATCTTAGATTTCCTTGTAGGGTTTAATCATTAACTACGGCGCCCCGCAAGTTACAGCATTTTAATTCCACTGCGGAATGGTTAAACTGAGGCCAACGGCAGTAAGTCGAGGTTAGCATTTGTCAGCTCGAATTCATCCAGCTCTGGTGTACACAAACAAAGCCAAGATCTATTCTGGTTTCTGTTATGCTGACTAGCGCATGTACTCCATATACAACATAAGCAGCGATGAGATATTTAGTTCTCATCTAGGATAAGCTCAACCTAATCGAGTTTACGTCGATCGATTGATTTTTTCACAAACTGAACTACTGGTAGTACTTTTAGCAATGAACGTGCGATCAAAACACTAGAATCTCATTTAAATCGTTATGAGCGTACAAGAATGGTGAATCCATGCAAGATCCAAGCGGCCGCTTGTCGGAATTTTTCGTTGGTTATGCAGGACTAACCTTCAGAAAGTGGACACAAGATCCGAAAGTATGAGATTTTGTTGTCATTAGTGTGTTCCGCATACGGATGGATGGATGGACAAAATCGCCTTGGATACACACAGCCGGTTTTGCGGTTGTCGCCGTCCGTCAACTGTGTGTGCCCGGTGCTCTCCTGTCCAGTCTTCCCCATACTTGTACGCGCTCACGAGCAAAATATTTTTAGAATCCCGATGATAGTTGATCAGTTTGTAAGCACTGCCCGTGTATTTAGTGAAATCGGTCTGTACTGTCGAGCCACTTAGGATTCAAGGTTGACGTTCCTTCCAAGGAAGCTACTTTGAACTGATAACCAGTTAAGGTCACGGAGCGGGAATTCATCCGCCTTCATTGTCCTGTTCGGGATCATGAGCTGACTCGACAGTATATGAACGTGGAACCCTTCGCGTTATATTCTAAGCCGGTGGTGCTCATGAAAGTAATAGTTCATTTACGTAACTCTCACGCACACTACAGCTTGATGGTACCAACTCATTTTATTATATCTCTCCTTCTATCCAAATTAACCTCAAGTTGTCAAACAATACACGTGACCTTATTCTGTTCGAAATCGTCCTCCGGCAGTTTGTAACAGGAATGTATTGATCATACGCTTAATTTTATGAAACGTTTCGAATCCGGTTAATGCGACTGTGGGGTCTGTATTGGTGGGATCGTCACTAAAGTCGTTAAGCATTCATCCATAATGATATTGAATGTTCTGTTCCTTTCCGTTCAATTCCTTCCGGTAGTTTGTAGTTTCATCGAATTCCATACTTTTCGATCACCCAAGTACTTTGTGAAGCTTTGCTGTATCGCCTGAATTCTCCCGCTTCCTCCCGAAAATGATTTCATTTTATCTCTCTCGTCTGTCTAACTCGTACAGGGACGTAACCCAGAGTATAAGCCAACTGTTAACCATCTGTACTACCGGGGTGACACCGGATCAACGAGACTGTGAGATTGCTCTGCGACGTCTGGACGCTTTGCGCCCGCTGCTGGAAAATCCGATTCGTCCAGTCAATCAACAAGCTTACTATGATTGTGTCGATTCAGTTGCCAAAAGTTTGTCGGTAAGTTTCCCACTTCGATCGATCCGCGTATGTGGGTCTATGTGTGTCCGTTTAACTCTGCTTCGGCGTGCATTGCTCGTGTTTCTTTCACCATAGCGGTACGTTTCCTGTTGGTTTGGTGCATCCTAAATATAGAACTCGCCGTTAGTTGCACTCTGCTTATTTCACCTTTTGCACCACTGCCTCCTACTCGGAAACAAGTTGACTCCACAGACATCGCTACGAATTGTTACTCTGATCACGATTCGTGTTCAAACCGTTCATACAGTAAAAAATGGTGATTTCCCAATTTGCTGACACCTTGGCACTTTTCAATGAGCGTTTAAATTAATTTGCGACTCACGGAAAAACGGACTTCGTGTCCGCTATTCTCCCGGACAACTATAAATTGTACGTTGAAAACAGGTGGTCAGTTCGTGAAATAAAATCGAGCGGGGAAATCAAATGAGTGAGGTTCGCTAGTAGTGGCATGTTTGCATTCCAAAACTTTCGATTTAGTGTCCTTATTTTTAGTCTGTTAACTATAGGCTTAAACCCACCACAAAATGAACGGGGAGGTCGTAGGTATCAATGTGCTGACGGACGGGTAATCGGTACAAACATACGATAGGCTGGAGGATATGTGCCAAGCAAATCATTATTTGCCCCAAGTTACAAGAAGGCATCCAAAGATCGAAAGAAAATGGATCGATAGAGTCCGAGTACACCTTGCAACAACGACTATATACCTTCGTGATATTCAACTAACGGTGCCTGAAAAGTTATCGTTACGGTTCCTAAGCGAAAATGTTCCATGTTGGAATTCTGCTATCAGCCATTATTCGTCCTTTCGGCAGCGTTCGGTCAAGGTTTTGCACCATAGTGTAACTAACCGAAGAAGTAGAGATACTATTGCTAGTACGGTGATGATTTGAACGTAGTTTAACCTCGCAGACTGATGGGGTATACTGTGATGTAAGTTTGTCCACTGATATCAAATAAAATTTGATGGGTGTAAGCATTAAGTCAGGTACATCAGTGTTTGGCTTCCAATTGCATCATAGATTTATAAACCAGATTATCCACGAACCAATCGAACGGGTAGAATGAATACCACGTTTCATCACACCCGTTTTTTTGTCCCTGTCTGTCTGACTGTAAACAACCGCACGTTTAACAAGAGCGTTGGCATAAACACCTTGTCTATTTTCAGTCCTGCTCGAAGTAGTCAAGCGTGTTCCATGTACACGTAGAATCACATCGCAACCGCATTGATCTGTCATTGTACTTTTTCCGTGAATTGTAAGACACTGCACTCGTCTATATATACATATATATATATATATATACATATATATATATGCATGTATGTATGTATAAACTGACATGGGTTCTTAGGATGGTATACAGAAGAATACAGGCGCTTAAGCACAACACATTCTGTCAGTTTAAGACCAGGAGTTGTTAAGACAATGGGGCGAAAACGTTTTGCCAAAGCAGTAGAACTGCCAGGTTTTGGGATGGGAATAATCGTGACGGGTCTCCAGCATCCACGGATAGAAGACGAGCTCAATGATGAGTTTATCAGAGAAGTGAATGCATCCGTCAGAGCCACAGCACCATGCATTAAAAGAGCTGAGGACAGAATGTCAGGACCAACCCCTGTGGTAATCTTAGTAGTAGGGAGAGGGTCGAACACCTCTCCTTTAGAACAAACGTGTAACTGTCATATCGTCACTCTGTCCAAATATGACTGGGGTATATATATAAGTGGTAGGATGGATGAAAGCATGGTTGATGCTGTCGACATCCGCAGAAAATTTCACATGTATTTTCTTGTTCCCACACAACAGTCGAATGCCTTGCCATAGGAATCGGTTGTTGTTACCACTCAAGAGTTGGCTGGCGAATGTCATGTCAATGCGTTGGATTTAAGCTTCTACTAGGTTGGAAATATACCGCACGCTTGAGTTATTACGGGATGTGTAGAAGTGTTCCATGTATCTTCTTAGAGATTTCAGTTTCTGGGTGGAGATACGGCCATTTGAGACGAATAGTGTTTCTGAGGAGCAGCAGATATCAAAAATTACGTTTGCCGTCTCAGTGAAAAGTTTGACCTTGTCATTGAGCAGGGGTTCAAAAGAGAAACAGGTAGATGAGAGTGAAGGGGATCTCTGAAGGAGAGTGAGGTTGTTGTGTGAAAACTTTCTGAGGGGAATTTGGATTTGAAGGAATGGAGGGCTGACCGAGAGAATATCTTAGGCCTTAACAGAACCAGATAATGATCGCCACTTGAAATTGGAGCACGCAGTTTCAGGGAAAATAAATCGGGGTGGTTGGCATTAACCCAATCTAAAATGGAGTTGCCTCTGGTTGAAGAAACGCAGAGGTAAGTCAAATCAAACACAGTCAGTGATGGGGTAGTTGCATGATTGAAATCACCTACGATACTATGCAGATTATCCTCGAGAAGAGGAACAATAAATACTAGAAAAGATTCGAAAAATGATGTGATATTGTGTTGCGAGCTAAAAGGGGCAATATATAGGTTCGTTATGGTTGTACTGGCATGGCGAGAAAACCTAGGATGACACTGTGTTACGAGACAGTCAATTCCGTTTAGCGAGTACGTATAAATAACTTTGGACTTGCTAGACCAGAGGGATTTCATGTTTGTTGTCACATCACCTCCAGTCTTGTTTTTGTCCGAAACTCTGTCCTGCCGATGGAGTCTGAAGATGTCTATCGACACAAGTGAATCATCAATATCCGGGTTCAGCCACGATTCTTGTATGTAGATGACACAATTGTGAACATGGATCGGTGATTGAAGTGCAAGGGACGGATCCGACATATTCCTAAACAGATCACGGATGTTGATACTCAGCAATGCCAGGATGGACATGTTGACCAGAAGAGTGTATTTAGAAGCTGCTTGTCAGCCAGCACGAGTGTCACTTTTAGCTGGATAAGATCTTTGGGATGCAAAAATGCGTGATCCCAGTCCTTGTTGAGAAATAATAAGGTTTTTGAACAGCAATAACTCTGACCGATTGAGGCAGCGAAGGGTGACTATAATGGAACCAAATATCCGACAAGTATAACGAAGGCAGAATTTTAGCGCAGGCAGTCAGAGGGCGAGCGCATCAAAATCACGTCCGAAATCTAGAGCCCTGAAACTGCCGAACTCAATGGCCCTTCGTCTTTGATGAGATTTTGATTTCCATTGCTCGATTTCACCTCAGGCGAAAGTTTAAAAGTGATTCATAAATTTTATCTAGTTTAACGGTTGTATTTTTGCCCAAGCCTGTTGATATCATGGTTTTATTGCTATTGTTTTTCGATGGTGAACATCACTCCACTGAAATTGAACGACACATTAATAGGATATATGGAAGGTTTAGCATCGAGTTGATGAAAAATCGCGCATTTACAAGTCTTCCATGTAGGCCGTCATTATCTTAATTTCATCTCTTGAAAGTACGTCAAATTCCCACTTTTCTACCCCCTGGCCTGGCCTGGACATGGTGTGGATTTATATAGGATATCTTTTCTATCTGTCCGTCTGCATTCAGTACTCACTTTATTCTGTCGTTCTGTCTGTTGTAAAAAACCAGCAATGTGTCTACCTCTCCTAAGTTTCATTATGAATTAAGACATTAGGTTGGAAGACTATATAGCTGTGTTTGTTCTTTTTTCATTTATGTTCATGTACGCATTTTAGACCTGGTGGGACAAGACGATCACTGCTTGTATTCTCACCCCCAACCCAACACGAACTTTTATTTCACTGCATTCTCCGTCATGTAAAGCCAAACATATTATACTGAATCTATAGCAATAGAATATTCTACACCACATATTTCAGGCCACATAGAAGATACTTGTGTCACGTGATTTTCGGTGCAACCAAATTAGACGGCGAATGAACTTTGCATTAATTGAAAATGCACCATTACCATCTATGGTGAATCAGACAGTAGGATACGTTCTCTCCTTAGGGCATGGGTTGATGCCGTTTCTGTCGATCGAAGGCAGCCGGCCAGTTAAAATGTTGATTTTGTATTTCCAGCTAGTAGATCACATGGATTGTGCTCCACCACGTACCACTAGACATGACGTATTACTTGTCTTATTTGTTCTCCCGCGAGACTAAAACAATGCAAATGTATTGTTTAATATCGTCAAAGTTCGATCTATAGGCCAGTCGAACTCGAATCAAACCTTACCTGATCACGCGGATAGCACCTTGTTCCAATCTTACTTTTCACTCAGCGTATCTAGATTTCACCATTGCTTTTACGCCTTGGCACTGTCTCCACGTCGCTTATTTTCTCCGCGGACTGGGATATTATTCCATTTTTGCTGCTATACTGACAACAGCACGTCAGTCAGTCGTCTGCCTAGGTCTGAACAGCAACAGTAATCAATCAGCGGAGCTGGTTCGTTCTGTTTCCGACGGAAACTCCTGTCATTTTTGACCAGCCTACTCTCATTTTGTGGATAGTTAGATAACAAATCGTAGTTTCCCATCTTATGCAGTCTTGTTTAGTGGGTAGCTGATCGGTTTTAGTGACACCCGGGCGTGCCCTGCAGTCGTTACGCTCACTACACGGGGGAGGGAAAACCGACAGTTGTGACCCTAAAGCTTGGTCTGGCGTAGAGCTACGCAAGGTCTCAGTCGGTCCAGTGTTGTGACTAGTCGGGTGACAGCGAACTGCCGCGTGGCACCGGTGACCGGACCCGAGACCTGAACCTCCGGCCCTTCTGAGACAACAGACATATGATCCACTGAACCATTGTCTGCCATGCTGGGAGAAGGAAATCTGAATTTCATTGAATGACATTTCCGACGCGCTTTATAATAGCTTGTCTTTGCTGTCATCTGTATGTGTGTATGGTCACTTATCGGTGAGAAACACTAAATGTGATATGATTCACCACACAGTACCTGCGGCCAACGAATCATTAAAAATCATGTAAGTAATCTATTACCCTTGTCAGGAATCTTCACAGCCGATCATATGGAAGCAGTGACGAGTAATTTTGAAGTTCGGCAAACCGTTGAGAGTTATACCATAAAGCTTAAGGGTTTACATTCTGCAAAAGGCGATTGGTCATTTTGGCAAACGCAAAAGAACCTCTGTTTCAAAATCTCGTTTGTCACGGTCGTTAACCTTAGCGCCTTCAGTCGGCCGTCTCGATTCTAGTTCAGTCCTTCCCCGCCTAATCAACCGAAAGCGATCAACTGATCTGCTACCCTTCAACACCGCAACTTCCTTTATTTGCCATAGTCGAACCCTTTTATTACAGGCATACGCAGGATCGAGCCGATTGCCTTCCGTCTCTTGGACAAATTGTTTTTTTCCTTTAATTTTCACTTCATACATCGCCCTTGCTTGCCTCTGAACATATCACAAAAAGTAGACCGCTTTTTGTTTCATAGTTAAAGCGAATGGCTGGCTCCTCATCCTGCAGTCATTCGGGTCTTTATGCCGTGCGTCAATCACCTGAGTGCCGACGGGCATGTTTGACAACAAAGCGTCTTTGCACTTTTGAAACGAGTCCGTAGCCTCACCTCATACTACCGGCTCTCGTTTACTGTACTTTTCGCGAACTTAAAACCCATCAGACGTTGTATTCCACTGGAATAGCAGAACTTGAATTGTGATCCTCGTATACGAGACCCTCCAATGTCGGGAAAGACACAGTAGATGGTTCTAAGCGAAAACTGTTTTATCCTCTAACCTCCAGCACAGCTATAAATCAGAAACCGATACTTTTAAAATTTTTATTGGGACATCATGCAATTTCTCTGTCTTAAAAGCTAGAGTGGATATCCACCGCTAAGTAACTCAGTACACTTTACTGGCGGACGAATCTTTTAAGTATGCGCGAATCGCATCAGCTTCTAAGACAACCAACTTTTGAGGAACTTATCATTGCATGTTCGACGCAAGGAGATTCTTTTATTTGATTTGGCTTCAGAGCTGCCTGTCTCGTCAAGCATTTTCCTGCGTCTTTGGCGTTTCACGCTATTCTTGTTCGAGCATTGAATTTCATCGCAATTCTTCATTTCATAAGAGCTATATCGAAACATAATACTTTGAAAAATTGAGTTCCTTAGGTCCCGTGCCACAAAACATACTAGGAGTGAATTCTCCCATGGTTTTCACAAACATTGGGACCATGGATACCCAAGAGCTCTTGGGTCAGCAATGGAAAGACATACTTCACCTGGCATTGCTATGTTATTGGATAGAATGTACTACAATTAATCTGTCTCTATCCGTTCCTGCTCTCGGAAGAAATTTTATTGATGTATGGCAACTAGGTGCATATTTTTATATGCTTAGATTCGAACAGAACAGTTTTGACTAGACGCCAGCTGGATGGACAAGTTGGATCCGGAAATTGACTTACTTTGACTGTCACTGTTTGGGTTAATTAGTTCAAATTGCGACCGTGGATCAAACGCTTCGACATTCACCCACATGATTGGGCGTGTAAAATCGTACTTTATTTACTTGGATCTAACCTTCAAAACTCTTTGTTTGTCCAGAGCGCGGTCCCAATCAGACACATCGACTTGCATACCGAGCACCACCAAGACAAGCCCATATGCGTTATTTGACCTCTCGATTGCAAGTTGGTTCCATTTTGTTGATGAAACTCACTCACGAACCTGGTCAAAATAATCACTGTGCTGGCCTATTGTCAAGACGTTCGAATCACAACTATTCGAGTTCTAGTCTGAGTCAATTGGAAGTGCACTACCAACGGCTCCTAACAACTCGATAGAAGCAATTGTGCAGAGCATGCTTCCTTGCATCTCAACGAAGATTTGGTCTTTGGTGCTGTCTGATGGACTGCGCTTGGCGTTTGTGAATTAGGAATTGGTTTACGCCTACAGTGCGTATTGACCGAAATGGGGATTTTATCGAAAATATAGTGAGCAATGATAATCTAAATTGCCACTGATGGTGAAAATTTGGAGAACTTTGTTATGATAGACAGTATCGGGTGGCTGGTCCAAATGATCGTGAATTGTTGTGTTGTTCACTTGAAAAGCACTTCCTTGTTCCCCTCTGTTGTCCCCATGTATTCCCTCATAGCCTTTGGCTGATAGCCTACGAAACATGTCTAACTCCGCTCGGGATCAGCAGTCTCAGGAATTCGGCTCGGCTGTTCGGCAGTGCGCCGATTCGATGTGCCAGTTGGTTGAGGAAACCGCTCAAGTGAGTTTCTGAATGTTGTCATCTCGTCACAAGTATCTTCTGGATGATAAAATGCATCTCTAGCGGGGAGCTGAGAAAATTAAGCCCAATACTGGTAATATGTCAGGATTCTCGGTTCCGAATCCACCTTGTCTTTTTACAAACTTCTAACATTACCGCGGCCATTAGCCACCACTACCTATAACCTAAAAAGGCATATTTCCACACATTATATTGCATTCCAAAAGTTATATGCAAATGAAAATTTTCCATCACCTGGTGTCCTTCAACATTCTTCCGCAGACATCACTGGTTATCTTTCACTTTCGTTTATTTAAACTTTCGAAGAGAATGATTGGATAGTTATGTGTATAGTTAACTGGTCTACTAAGAGTTGTGGTTCATACCACTGTCCTTGAGCCATTAACTTACGTCTGTAGCATTTGAATGAGGATAAAGCGAAGTACCGGCAACCAATGCTAGCTTCTCAGTAACGTTGATTGGGTTCATAGTTGCGTATTTCAGTGGCATCTGTGATTGCCGTTTGGACTTTAAATCTTCGCCTCATTTCTAATGCACAGAGAAGTGATGCTTACGGAATCAAGTAGAGAGGATCACAGTTTATTGGCAATCACTTCATAGGCTATCTCCTCTGGCGCCTGAAGTATAGCATTTGTTAGACAAAATAATGTTCTCTTTTTACCGAAATACTTTAAGGAATCAACTCATCTGTCATGTTTTGGTTTTCTTCATCATTTTGTTTTATATATCTATTGACTTGTTTCCTCCTGGTTTTCGCCTCTCCATCTCTTTTCGCTTGGTCTCTACGTCCTCCTATGGTGACTTGCCCGTTTTCACGAAAAGGCCGCATATCTGATTGGTCTCGCGGACCCACGTTCGGAGCCAGGAAAACCATCGTTAGTGAACACGCAATTGTTCCTTCGTACTCAACAAGAAATTCAAGAAGTATGCGATGCGATATGCAGCCCATCAGTTACAAACCGACAGGTATGTGGAAAACAACTTTTGAACATTGGCTGGTTTATGTTGTCAACATACAGTGGGTTTGCTCTGGAGTGACTGCGCAATATCAACACTACGGACTATTCGTATGTATGCCTTCGAATCTGCTTGACATTCTTTTCCTCGTTGAAGTTCCGAATCAATTGGGTTTTTTCATTCTAAATGTAAAGTGCTTCATTGATGCTGCTTTAGTTCAGTGTTGCTTTTTTGAAAGCCTTAATCCTTAATTCGTTACATTGCATTGGGTGATTATGTATCAATTAGAATATTCGTCAGCAGATTGATTCTAGCAAAGTGATCCACCTACAGCGTTTGCGTAATATTTCCTTCCCATTCAAATTTTGGTATGCATTGGTCCGGTTAGATTGGGTCCTCGTGAACAGTTGAGAAAAACTGTTGTTGAAAATTACAAAGGCACCCACAGGTCAGTGTTTCTAAAAAATCATTGGATTTAATCAGGTGAGGGTGTTTCAATGTGTTACGCCTCCGCAGATAGACTCCCCCGGCTTTCGCTGCTCTCTGGGCCGGTTAGTGATTGGAGGATGAGGCGACCTTGATACGCTCTTTCATGACAATAAGATAACTTTTGCGAATGAGCCTGTGCGACCAGGTGTTGAGGTCACTAGAGCCCTCCTCTTCCTAGTTTAAAACGTAGTTTAATGTGACTAAATAGTGGATTCAATTTTTTCACTCGGACCTCCTCATCTAGGTGATTTTTATTTATTTTCTATTTTCCCTTTCGTATTGTTCTCCCATTTATGTCACCCTCTAGTTTTACCCTGTAATTTACACGACAAGACCACGCACTGCGCCCGCGGTTAGTGTTAAACCTGAAGTCTGGTATATCAAATCAATGGTAGCTCCGGGAATCGATTTCGCGGACGACTAACACGTATAATTTAGCATATAGACTTAGATATACAATGAATACAAACCAGTTGGAGGCTAACCAGAAAACAGTACCGGTTGGTATCGTTCCTTTTGTTCGTGCAATTGACCCCGTAATGGTTTAACTAATCCCCCGCTCATTCACAAATGAAGTGACCTTTTAAGGATGTTCTTACTTGCCTGAACGGTCTCACACAATTAAGTTCATACTGCAATTTTATTAAGATTCATCTGACTTCAGCGCACTGATCGTCAGGCCTATAGCAGTCTTCTTTTAACTTGAAGGGAACCAACCGTACGTTGTTCTTCGGACAAGCTTTTTCCCATGGCAAACTAAACCCTCATCTTTGGGACTCGCCAATCTGGTGTATGTCCTGTGACACTTCCCCTAAAAATTATCTCTGTTTCAATGCAGTCTCACATGGTTTTTCGAAATCTTATAACCGTTATTCCGTTCTGTAACCATCGCCCAGTCCAGTAACTGTTAACACACCATCACAACGTTGTTTGTGATAACCAGCGCATGCATGCGAACATGTGTACATGGGACAGATGGAATCTGCGCGTGTTTCATTCACCCCATCTCGTTTCGAGCTCCTCCGCAATCCTTTGGGATTGGCCCCAATTTTACCCAGGGGATTTGTTTTGAAAGCTCAAAGAATCTCAATCACTAGATGTTGCAGCTTTAGTTGTCTTTGTTCTACCTCACTCTCGTCACGCCTACTTAGGCAAGAACAACGATGTGGTCTCTGGATGGATGTTTATTTGTAATAATCAAACGCTGCATATGAGTTGATTCAAATCGAATCACAGTGATTGGCCGCCCTTAAACTCTCGGGTCCGCTACGTCGACCCTTGTCTTCACTTCGAACGATACACCCGCTCGCCTCTGGACGTGCCAGAAAATCCGCATGATTTCAAACCTTTTCCTCGAACCATGCCAGAAGATAATGATTCCAACCTGGCTTTCAGTTTCGGATCTGATCGTATTCCGGATCGTGAGTCATTCGCTTGATCTCAGGGAGACTTACTACTCATCTATGATTTCTGGACGTAGTATGCTTCACCGTTGAACGATGCACTGCATTTGAACTACGCGGTCTGTCGTTCTGCAACGCCCGTAACATTACGGACCAACTGTGAGCCCGATGAAATGTCAGTTTAACTGTGTCTAATTATTTAACCGATCATTTCCTATTTAAAGTTGGTTCATGCTTACTCCCCGCGTTTCTTTTCTGGTCTAGGTGATCGCTTTGTCCACCGAAATGGCTCGTTCGGCCAAAGTACTTTGCGAGGCTTGCAGCAATGTTGCCACTCAAACACCTAGTATGGAGGCTCGACAAAAACTGAACAACCTGACCCGAGAGACCATGCAGTCGATCACAGCTCTGATTCAACGTCAGGGTAGTATGGTCACCACCAGCGGTGCGGCAGGCGATGGTGATTGGGCTGAAACAAATCGTCGAACGACATTGGCCAGTGCGCAAACGGTCAGTTCGAATGTAGCCCGTCTGGTTCATTTGCTCACCACTGGGCCTCAGTTTGCCGGTCACGCCGCCCGGGTCACGGAGGATGCACGAGAGGTAAGTGCATGTGTATTCAGTCATGATCTCCCGCATCATCCAGCTTCTGGTTTGAAATGTGCATTGAGAACAAGACAGCTGCTCCCCCGTATTAGGACATCGTAGGAAAAATTTTGGATGAGTCATTCGTACCTGGCTGAGAATACTGGCACAATCGTTCTGAGCTAAGTATTTTGCTTCTGGATTCAGTCATCAACACATGCGTCGTTCTTATTGTGAGGACAATTTGTGTCAAACAGCTGGCTACTGAGTATGTTTTTAGTAGGTTGATGTATAATTCAACATGATCCATGTAATCGACCACGTCAAGGGGCATTCCTCTCTACTAAAGCGTTTTGTCTCGACTAATCCCAATGTCGTTCCATCTTGACCCCCCCCACCGCGAAACCTTATGTTATGAATGGTACGGAAATGTATACACCTAAAGTCGCAAATGCCAGTTTGTTCGGCGGGTCTTTCAAGCTTGAATGCGGCTCAATCTGTTCTTAGAGCCGCGCAGAATCTACTCACGAATTCTCGCACCGCTCAATCCGAAACGGCATTCATGGCATTTTCAAACGCTAGCAAAGATCTCTCCGAGAGCATCAAAACATTGGCCTCTGCGATGCGGTAAGCCACTTTGTCACGGTTGGTCTCTCGAATTCTTTCACTTAAACTGTTTTTCATTACTTTTTCCGTTTATGTGGTTATTTGCCGATTTTCTCCTCACTTAATTTTCGCGGTTCAGGTCCTGTTTCATCTAGTGCCTGGATTTTTGCCGAAAACGTTATTCTTTTACTGTAACAGCACTGCGATGTGCAGTAGGCTAATTCTCCCTCAACTTGAGGGATATGAAGCAAAAGGGGTTCGTTTGACGGACCAGTGGTAGGATGCAGATTATCCCGTCTTTGTTCAGCTTTTTCTGGTCGTTTTTCATTCTCTTCTCATGGTTTCCCGTCCTCATTATGCTGTTTATTATGCTTGTCACATCGTTACTCGTCTATGTAAGGTGCTTCCCATTCTTGCGCGTTGATTCTCAACACAGTTTCATTTGCACACCACTCTGAAAAGTAACTTTCGTCAAAAATTAACGGGGCAACTCCACTTCACTGATTGTTTTTAGGGTGCTTTTAGTGTGTGGCCTACAGTCTTAGATTTCAGCTCATTTGTGGACTTCTGCTAAGATGCCAAGACAAGAAACGGAATTCAGATTCACAGACATGCTTTGTATTTGACACGTCCAATTAACATAGGCTTTCTTGCAGCTATCTTGCCCTACATAGGATTTCAAGTTGAACATTAAAGCCAAAAATAAATCCGAGCTAATCCATTGAGCTTGGCCGTAAGCAATCCCTTGACATTATTTTCAAGTTAGTACATTTGTTTACAATCCTGTGGAATCCAATGCAGTTTTGATCAAGCTGAATCAAGTTGACATAACTGTAGCCTACCACTGAGGAAGGGCCACCGTACAACATGATTATCTAGTATCCACGACAGGTGCATGAGTGAGAATCAAGCCGGTTTCCGTCCCCGTCGGGGTTGTATTGACCAAATGTTCACTTTGCAACAAATCTCGAGACATGGGAATACCCCCAATGACCCAGGATTTCTATCTTCCTTGATCTGAAAACAGTGTTCGATTCAGTCCATCGTATACTTCCTTGAATCTGCCTCTCACTGGAGGTTTGGTGAGCGAAATTCATTTCACTCCTGCATTCTCAGTATGCGGATAGCCGAAACCATGTTCGGGCTTAAGGCTCTCTTTCACCCTAGTTGATCACGGGGGAATGGTGTTCACGGGAGTTGCACACTTTCAACTTTTCAACTTAGTCATTGGTATGGTTGTAGAGATAGCCCTGTACTGATGTGAGAACTGTGACATTTATACTTCCCCAGATAGGAATCTATCTGACTTAGAATATCCTGTTACAGGCGATTGTCTGATTTATGATTTGCGGACGATGCTGTGCTACTCAGTGAAGACCCATGTAAGCTGCAGTTCTTTCTCGATCATCTGAACGATAGTGAATGCATGCTTAATATGCGTTTCACACCTTTGAAGTGTAAAATGCTGTCGCGAGACTGGATTGGCTCAAAGCCCAACCTTGTTCTTGGAAGGGAACAGCTGAGTGCGGTGGATAGATTTTGTTACTTCGGTAGCTGTATCTCACCTGGTGGTCGTACGTTGGAAGAAGTGTATTCGGGCACTCAAAGGGTCCGATTAGTATTTGCAACTTCGAGGCATCTGTGGTGTCGGCGTGGCATCCGGTTATCGATCAAATGTTTAATGTAAGCAGCAGCAGCAGCAGCAGCAGCAGCAGCAGCAGCGAGGTTGGTACTGCTCTACAGCTTCGAGAGCAGATATGCCAAGACTTTTGCTGTTTGAACACCGTTCCCTCCCGTAGTGTTGGAGAATTTCGTGGTAACACTAACGTTAGACTTAAGGCACTGGGTCCTAGAGTTTAGTCTTTAGAACAAGCATTGAATGTGAATACGTTAATGTGGTCAGGAAATGCTTTGCACATGCCCACAGAACGACGGCCTCGTTTTGTGGTCTTCTTCGAAGCAGGTAATAATTGGAGGATGGTTTGGCATGGTCAGTCAATGACTTGGGTGAAAAACAAGAAAACTGTAATCATTGGACTGGCTCGTTTGGGTGTAGTTAGACTACGAGGTTGGGGTCTACGAGATTCTCCCAGACGATCGTTGGAGACAGTGGGTTGTATAACCGAATGTCGCAGTCGGTGACGTTCTTCCATCCGTTGTTTTTCCTTCTGGATAGTCAACCAACTTATTGAGTTGCATCCTTCTTTCATTTCCCCTCATTATTTTTTTTCCTTGAGTTCGTTGGTACCAGTTTACTAGTTGTACAAACTGAATGGAACTACACTATGACGAAGAGTCATTCTTTCTTGAGTGCATTCTGTTAATTTGATTTTAAGCCTCATGGGTTTCTGATGAGCACTGTGCTCCGTAGCGCTGAGCAGTTGAAGTCCAAGCGAGATCGGTGCGTAAAACTAAGAATTATCCCAAGCATAAAAAATAATGCGCATGAGGTTATCAAACCCGAATGGGGAATGACGCAATTGTGCAACACTAATGGAAAACAATGAGAAGTGGCGTAATAATGGAATTTTATGGTTGCAAATCTCACGGATGAAGATTTTAGTCCGCTCACGGCGTATTTTGACAAATTTCGGTTATCTCATCGGGAACATGATATGGCGGAGCAAGGACAGGTAATTTCCGAAAAGTCATTTATCTCGATTTGGAACTCTTCAATTTTCAGTACTAAGCCGCCCACGGGGTAGTGCACCCACTTCATTCAGATTTTATTTTCTTGCATAGCTGGCCGAATTAGGATGGCCGTTGAAAGTCCAATTCGGGGTTTTGGTCCATAATAGTATAACTCTAGAAAAAAAATTTTTTCTGTCCTTGTGCATCTGTGCGTATGGCTAACCTTTTTCTGTAACCGGGCTACTCACTCGGCGGATTTTCTCAACCAAAGAAATGCTGACAGCAGAAGAATAACCTTCCCTAGTATTTGTTTGATAGATTGGTTTAGATTTGGGCCATTCCGCGATTGAAAATTCAAACGGTCTCTTTTTTTGTTCGCTTACTTGTTTTGTGGTTTCGGTATCCACAACCGTGCGCACATGCACGGACACACGTTCTGCTCGTTACTCTCATGTATGTTCCTAACCCCTGGTCCTTTCCCTGCCCCATTCCGAATTCAGTGATCATGCTCCCGGTCAAAGAGAATGCCAACATGTGTTGAATGATATTGTTCATTTGATGCAAGAATTACAACAAGCTAAAATGGCCAGTATGGAAGACCGTTTGCAGCCACGTCGTGAACTGAACGAAGAAGGCTTCCAAAAAGTGAGTCAGTCACCTCGGGTAACTATTTCATTGGCTTGTGCTATCCTCTCATTCGTATTGTACAGATGTCGAAATGTATTACTTTGGCCAATTTTTGGTTGTCCAGCTTACATCTAGAGTTGCGTGCGTTCTCCTAAGTAATTATCACCCCGGTTGACGATGTCGCTTCGACCCGTTTAAGATTTTTCATATGAACTCATTTTCATCAAACACGAATCTATGAGTAGCATCAGCTTGAACATTAAAGTTGTCTATTTTTATATATCCCAGCAACTGGCAACTAGCGCTCGGGCACTTCTGGACGCTGCACCCGCACTGGGTCGCGCTGCTCGATCCGAAGCCGAACAACTGGGTCATGCAGCACTTCTGCTAGACTCGTATCTTCCCGGGTTGACCTCAGGTGCGATTGCAGCTGCATCACGATCTCCACTGTCGAGCACACAACTCACCTATTTGGAACACGCGTGTACGGTGCTCGAAGCGACCGATCAACTGGTTACTGTTGCGCGCGATGCAGGCGGAAATCCTCGGGTAAGTTTAAAATCCCTCCAACTTTGACAAATGTTCCAGTCACAAACCGGGAGAACTTTTCCCTCATTTACTCCCTGTTTCTGCCCATTTTATATCCTTCTCTCTTTTGAATCCGTTTCAGGCTGTTCATTTACACATCCCATTGGACGATGCCGTCCGTGGTGTGATGGATTCGTGTGACGATCTGCTGGTAGCACTAGATGACGTTGCTTCTCGGCAAGGTCACGTGAGCACCCTAATCGATACACTTCATCGAGCCTTGGCTCAGGTACGCATTGTTTATGAGGAAATCTTTGTATACTACTAGCACATGCGACATTGAACTCCGTTTGATTTCTGTTATAAATCTGCTTTTCATAAGTACACCATTTTAAGAGGGTTTAGAATAAATCAGATCGAGATGAGAAACGATGATGTACAATTGGGGCACTCAGTTTATTCTCAGAAGGGCCCACAGCAATCATTCCAGCTACCAAGTAGCCAGCCGGACACGGTAAGTAAAGCCAATGCCAACTAACTGGTGTTAGTTGGATTCCTGCTTGTACTGACTTCACGTCAGACCACTAGTTGTTCAACCTTGACGTCAGTTGCCATGTCAGGGTCGCTGCATGCAAGGTAAAATAGTTGAACTGTATCTTTCGGAAACTAAACTTAACCTTCCCCAAACCAACTTTATGATCTATCATTTCAGTTTTTTGAACTCGAACTTTTATTGATATAGATTGTATCCCTATTGTACCCATGGTAAATGATTAATTTTTCTGCGGTATTTTATGCTTCTTTTATAACACTATAATACCTCACCTCATCATCCGTACTACTACCCTCTCTATACCGGTTACCTGGGGCGCCCAGACCGAGGAGATCATCCAAGTTCCAGTGGATGCCCGTTTCCCTGATTATCAAGCCCGTCTGTTGCGCATTGCTCGACATATGGAACAGCTGAATCAAGCCATCCAGCTGCGGGCCCGTCAGCCGTCTTCAGAAGGTGAACTGACTCCTCTGGCTCACACTCTAACCCAGGTGTGTGTGGACCTGATACGTAGCACTTTGGTTTCCGTGTGTGATTATTTGCCCTTCTTTGTATTCGAATTTGTTTTCCATTCTATCTTCACGATTTTCCATTTTTCTGTTGTGTTATCCTATTAGTAAAGCTAAACCTTTTACTAGCTTAAGGTGAAAAAACCATTCATCGCTCTGTCATTCCCAGCCTCACCTTTATGAACAGAAATAAAATACATCAGTAGCGTTTTTTTTCAAAAGCACCCTACGCTATGTGTGGTTCACTAACGATTGAATGCTGCTAGGATCACTTTTGTGGCTGTAAGCAGTTTTTAGTATTGTATCTCATGTATCTGGTTCCGGTGCACAAACACGCTTCTGATTTCGAAAAGAAACTGCTGGTGTGACCCACCTTGAACACCCATTCAAGACCGGATATGGTCTTTATGGGAACTACCAAAACGAATTTATCCAGAAGTCAATGTTTATTGAAATTCCTCTTATGGAAATTTTCCGGTTAAGCAGAAAATTGGTTCTGTTCAAGCGACCAACGTCTTGGCTTCTTGCATTTCTATTTTCCTGGTTCACATCCTGTCAAAGCCCATTATAGATCTCGGTCCCCTTCTAGAGATGTCGAATCATAAACCGAACGTGATGATAACAGACCAATTGTATTCCTTATTCCTTTTTCCAGTTATTGTCGATTTATGGAGTTGTCTGTAGTCAAATATGCCTCGACACATGAAGCACTTAGTTCCATACTCAGGTTTTCATATACTTCTATGATTACATTAATCGTTTTCGGGACTTTGGGGATCGTACGTTCTGTGTCACTCCAAATTTTAGGGTCCTGATAGCCTGTTCTCTCTTCCTCATATAATGGGCCTTAGAACCTATGGAACATCCCCATTCCATTGCACTTATGAGTTTAACATGTAATAAAAACGTGCAACGTCCCTTCGAGTTAATAAAACGATGCGCAGACCAAGGCGAATTCCGTCAGAACCAAGAGGCCAATGAAAATAACAGTGCGGTGCTATACATATATTATGTATATAATATACATATTATATATATAATGTGCATAATGATGCGACGAATTAGAAGTATATGTTTTAGTAGTATCCACAAACAATAGGACCAGGTCATGCAGTCTGAGAAACGTTTGAGTTCGCGAGTACGTGAATGTGACAACAAATGAGTGGCAAAGGCCACGTTGGTGCCATGAAGTAAGCTAATGGGTCAATGAGGTTCGGTAATGTGAAGTTTATAGTAAGTCAATACCAGGAAAGGTAAACACTAACCGGGTAAAAAAAAGTGAGACAATAGCGCCAACGTACGGATTTTCACATATGCGCGTCCGGTAGACGCTTCGAAACGCTCTAGCGCTGTAGATCGAATTTTTGAGTATTCTCAAACGGGGCGATACGCGTTGCCTCACTGTGGGGTTCGCATATCATTCTACAGTATTTTTCGTGGTTTAACAGCCAGCACGCCACAGATTAGCAATAGAGGCCGACTCGGAAACATCGAGACTATGGACCAATCTGCTATATTCAATTCACCAAATGATAACTAGCTTTTCAAATGAATTCTGTGACAAGTACCTCTTCTTTCATACTCCAAAACACTGGTCAACCTCTGTGGCCACAACACAAACTCCAGAATTGTTTAGGCCACATACCCACCTTTAGTAAGTCTTTGAGCAAGTTCCCCGGTTCAATTAATCTCTGTTGTGATTTAAAACAGTTCCCTGTGAATTTGCTTGGTGTCTCACCTGGTTTGCTACAGCCTATCATTCAGTCTCGATTCTCCATAACACCTTAGTGGATCTTTGAATACATAGAATGCATTACCCCAACTTCGCTTCATTCACGAAAACCGTGCAATGGAAAGCCGTCAAAACATTAGATTTTTAAGGAGCCGCCTCCGCACAACAATTTAATCACTGTTACGAATCATTGTGCTTTAACTAGTACTCAAACCCCGCTTAAAGAATGGTGACATGAAAGCCTAGCTACTGGACTAACTGGGTTGATATTCAGTTGTTGGCTTCACATGTTGAACATTGGTTTGACATCTTTGTGCAACTCGCTCCATGTTCAGTCTATTGTAGTGGCTCATGTACGACGAGAATGGAATACTTTTGCGGCATCTCCGTGTTTTTTTTCAATTGTACAGTGTGTTTCTACTGAACTATAAATCATTCCACACAGAACATACCCCGTTGCTAATTGGTTTTTTCTGTTCACGCCTGAACTGTCTTCAGGAATTTCAAGAAATGTGCCAGACTTGTAAGGGCGCTGCGGCCACATTGCCCGATGCTCATCAGGCAGACGAATTACGAGCTGCAGTTCGAGCTGTCGGATTGGCCTCGGCCGATTTGGTGCAAGCGACCACCGCCAGCCGGCTGCGTGGATCTGATGTGCATGGCGGACAGCACATGTTTCTCAGTCGTAACCGGGGTATCGCGGATTTGGACAAACGTGCGGAATTGTTGGATTGCAAGGTAACGCATGCGATGCCGTCATTCTTGGTAGAAAATTTTTTCCGACTACTTTTCCCGTATATTCGCATTATATATATATATATATATATATATATATATATATATCGATCAAACGTTTACAAATCGTTTGCCATACGAACTATAGTGAAGGACAAAAACAATGAACGAGAAACAGGAATGAGTAAGAAACATCATGGAGCTCACCACCCATATGATAGCTCGTCGAGTTTTCATGTAGACGGTTATCCATTACGACCCGTGTTTCACGTTGGATAACACTCCGTTGTCCAAATCAAAGTAAAGGAATAACGTATGAGGCCTTAATCTAAACTTTTAACTCAAGAGTTTAACTTACGAGGCAGTGTTGAGATCTGAGGGTCTCAGCCTACTGGGAATGACGGATTGCTCAATACACACATCCTTCGACCGTGGCCAGACACGTACTAATGAATACGGTATCGTATACTTCCTACGTTACCCATGGTTGGTTAAAAAAGCGGATTTAATCTCCTCTCTAAACTGACTATCAAGAATCGGCGAACCCGATGGAGAACGCCGAGCATTCAGTTTTGTCTTCGCCGCTTAGTGAAAACATCAAAGACCATTAGCTAGGGCTTTCACGCAGCTGTTTGAGAGGTTTCTGAAAGCGTTCTGTTTTACTACCCATCTCGGGAGCATTTTTCACGCCCTGTGATTAAAACCAGGATGATTGTTTTGTATCACTGGAATAATGGCTGTATAACGATGGATATTCACCTGCGGAATTCTCATTCCATGGCGGGCATGAAATAATTCAGGTGCTTAGTTTCTTCCTGGTGAGCATAATGTCGGCTACACTGACCCATTTTCGCAGCGTCGACTTTTAAGTGCGAAAACCTACAACAACCGGCTGCTCCTTTAATTGAAAGTTCTATCCTATTTACAGTTATTTGGTTGGTGCTTTCATCTGGTTCGCCTCGTTTGTCCGTCCCCAACATAAATGCCATATTGCTTCTTCTCGATATCCGCGTTATTCTTCCCAATTGACAGAATATTCGTGTTTTCTCTCTCTCTCTCCGTCGGTTTGATGGCCCTGTGCTATAAACGACTCTTCTGATCAATTTTGCAGGGCATCGAACTGACATTTCCCGGTGTTCACGCACCATACGGTGACTACCGTCGTACAAGGTCGGGGCACGTGATCATCACGTGACCTTCGGTCGGTACAAATCCGTGCATCTCATTACAAAGCAGTTTTGCATAACAATCGTTATTCTTCAAGCATCCTAATTTCACAAATCACCTTCATGCAGTTGAGCAATTACTATTCTTATTCTCCCTTTATCAGTAAACTGTTCTCTGCACTGAAGCCGAGATGACTTTTTGTACAAATGGTGTGACCAAACTTCCTAGTTGCTCTTCAGCTCGTCGGATACGTATTCAGAGCTCAAAGTAGAGTAGTGCTGATTACTAGTCAATCCATTAACAAAACCACTCTGAGCACTTTTTTCGATTATCTGATTCTGTATGGTCAGACATAGGTATTCAAGCAAAGGTATCCAAGCAAACGCTAAATTGAAATACCTGTGATAAACGGTGGCCAAATGCCATATTGTACGTAGCTTCCTAATGCTTCAGCACGGTCGGAAATGATTGTCTCAGGTCCCTAGTCGACTGTTCGCCTTGAGCGCCTGTCAAAATTCCTCGAAATATCCTGTTGGGAAGTCATATGCAATGCCTTCACTCGGCCTGAGGTGTTCATACTTTAGTGCCAGGACGAAGGTCAACGCCCGGCGCCTTCACCAGGTTGACTGATTATTCATAATCAGTCCAGGGCAGTTGGTTAAACCTTGATTCCAAACCACCCACTGGCGGCATGCGAGGCACGCGGCTGTATGTATACTCACCGGCGTTCGCGTTGGAGAAGTTTACTGGGTCACCCAGGATATCTTATCCCATCCGAAGGGTGCATGAACTGAACAATCAGTTACTGGCCCCCAACGGGTTACGTGGCCCTCAGATCGTCCTGGTGCCTTGTGAACTAGACTATTTGGTCAAAGGTTCGGGGTAGAGTCCTCTAAGTCAATCCTCTACTTCGGCATAGGCAACCGATGATCGGCCGGTGATGCGAAGATGGGGAATAGGAGAACTAGCGTGTGTTGTGAACTCTATACATTGTTTCCTTTTCTTTCCCTTTTTTCATCTCTCCCCAGGATTCCGATGGCACACTGTAATCACGTTTATGCAAAATGAATATAAAATAGGGGAGTCGGCTGAATCCTGATAATAAACTAACCATGGGCGGCGTGCGAAACATACGGTTGTATGCTCACCGGTATCTGTGGTGGAGTGGTGTGCCGGAAAACCAAAATGTTTAGCCCCATCGGAAGGACGTATAGACTGAACAATCAATCACCCTTCTCCAGTGGGCTTCGAGTTCATCAAATGATCTTGTCCCCTTGTAGGTTAGACCGTTTAGTCAAAATCTCGGAGTAGGGTCCCTTAAGTTAACGCTCTACCCGACCCGTAGAGCAGTCACATATTCCGATGCATAGCCGATGACCTGGAGGTGAACGACCTAGAAGTCATCGTACGTGGTGAACTGTACATATTGTTACCTTTTCTTCTCTTTTTCTTGCTAATTATTTTCTTCCTTCGCCCTTGTTCCGATGGCACATGATCTGCGTTCAGATCTGTTATATATATATATATATATATATATATATATATATATATATATATATATATATATATATATATATATATATATATATATATATATATATATATATATATATATATAGCACTGAACTTCACTAATCCGTTCAGAGTCAGTCCGGAAGGAGTAGCGGCTATGAAACTTGAGTCGCATTCGTCCATTCCAAATCCGACCCATATTTAATAGGGTGAATAATCACTGCTGATGACTCTTAATATGAATAAATGGTTATCATTAGTGAGTTGGATTTTTAGACTTCCTGGCGAATCACTTCATAATCAAACTCGTTATCCGCGGAATGCTGTGACATTTCTACGTCTCTAATAATAGCCTCCCCGCGTGTTTCCCCTATCCCTTCCGCCGTTCACTAGCTCCGTGAGCTGATTGCCTTGTTGGAATTACAAGGCCCAAATACTCAAGCCTGTCTGCAATCGGCCAGCACGGTGAGCGGTATTATCGCTGATCTGGATACGACTATCCTGTTTGCCAGCTCGGGCACTTTGCATCCACCAATTCACGACGACGTTGATGCTCTATTGTCCGGAGATGAATATCATTCACGGTACGAATTGACCGGGCCGGATGCATTGGACCGTGCTGTTGGCCCCGGTAGCCAATCTACGGAAACTTTCGGTCCTATACGGTAAGTCTTCAGCGGATCTATGGACAGGGAGTACTTGGGAGCGATTGGGAGCGATTGGGAGTGACTAGTTTCTACTGGTTTCTTCGGTAATGCAGGAGCGCTCCGGAGGATAAGGAATTGTCCTCAGAGAAGCCCAAAACAGTCCTACTAAGGATCATATGTATTTGGATTAGGCGAGATTTGGTCAAATTGCAAAGCATAATGATGGAGGGCGAGTCGTTTTGTCCACTGGATCGGCCGTCCGGCATCTACGATCGATCCGACGGGTTCATTTTCATTTATTGTTGTCCAAGAACAACGAATCGCAAACATGTATCAGCTTTTGCACGATGAATTTTGCAGACGGATTACCTCTAATATTGAACCTAACCAAGTGCATATGTGTTTTGTTCATCGAATATGAACCTCATCTCCCAATGGCTGACCGGTCAGCCAGAGTCCAGACGAACTGCAGCCAATGTAGTTCCTAATTCAACAGATTTCTCAAATCAGATGGACAAGCAAAATTCTGACGCTGGTAATTTCTTATCTTTTTCTGTACCACGATTGGCACAAGATTTGGGCCAGGCTTGTTCTATCGGTTGGTTCTTTGGCTTGAAAACCGGGGTATGATGATGGCATAACACGAGTTTTTCCGTCTGTTACAATGCATGGATCTTCTACGACTCCGATAAAACGAATCTTCCCGGGTTTCTAAACAGAATCGCTGTTTTCTGCAAACATAAGCTTTCCCACCTATCTGGGCGTCATTATGATGCAAAGGGTTAAGTTTATGAGGTGTTGTCAAATGCGGTTAATCTGTTTTGTCAAATGGATAGCTTTCTTTTCCTTATACACGACGACAATTCAACTGTTATCCGGTTATCTTCTAAGGTGACACACTATCGAGTCAAAATATTTGTCTACTTCCGGCTAGGCATCCACTTGCCAGGATAAATTTCAATATAAATCATTCCTCCATCTCTCGGGACCATCATCACCGACCCGTCAGGATGATGCGGTTAGCCGTTTTATTGTACCGATGATTGCATAAGTGTACGAGTCGAAAAGGTGTAGTCGCGGTTTTCTCTTCTGATTAAGTCCTTCATTTCGTACATTAGCGCAGCCTATTGTTTATCGGTTTATTTATGCTTATTTGTTCGTGTACCAATCTAACCACAAAGTTATATCCAGTTTGGTACTTTGCTCTTTGTCCTCAAAAGGCCATCGTTTCCTCTGATATTCAGGGGACCTTGAACTTCATCTACAGGTCTGCACTATGACAATACTTTTGAAAATCGAGTACGTGAGACGCATTCATCGGTCCGAAAAGACGTAAATCGTCGTATCTCAGTTGGGGCTAGGGCTTACGGACAACCTTCTCCCCTTTTTACTGTCTGATGGGTCAAGACATAGCTGACTTTTGTTATCATCTCTTTTCAACTTTTTCATAGAGGCTGTTCCTTAGAATGTTTCTCTGGTCCAGAAAGGGGTGATGTCTAAAGCCCTCCAGAGAGCAGAGCTTTCGATGTGGCGTATGCCAATGATATCATCTTGCATAGTGTCAACATGCGGGCAGTTTGACACACGTTCGACCGTTTAAGTCAGATAGAAATGTTTTTTTGAAAAGACATGAGGTGTCCTTCAAGGACAGCGACAAAGCGTTACTATCAGAGTTACCGAAACTCCTGTTGTCCATCTGGGCGAGGGGAGGAAGTCTTAAACACTGCTGCGTACCAGTATTTTTACCGATCTACGAGAAACGTGGTATATCCTCAAGTGAAATCCAGATGAATTAGTTTTGTAAACACTGCATCCAAACTGTTCGCGGGCATTATCCTCCACGAAAGGCGCATGAGTGAGAATCAAGCCGGTTTCCGTCCCCGTCGGGGTTGTATTGACCAAATATTCACTTTGCGACGAATCTTGAAACATTGGGAAAAGCAATTTGGCGAACAAGTTCGTTTTCAGTGATTCGTACTCATGCCATTACATCACTATATATTTGGAAAAACCACCCAGTGAGTTTCCGCAGAACCCTGATCGATTTTTTCACAATCCGTCAGACTTCAAGTTAGACAAGACATTGTTAGAAGTTTCATCTCGGGAACCCAAATTTTGTTGCCCAAACAGCCAGAGTGCGCAAATGGACTTAGAAGTTGGATTCGAGAATCTTTTCTCTCAATTGTCGAGTTTATCCCCGCCATCACAAATGGAAATGCAAGCGTTTAAATCAACGTTGGTGAACACTTGCTATCAGTTTCATGACGCTAGACAGAACGAGTGAGTTATTAAAGCCAGAACATAAGAGACGGTTAAGAGAGCTGCAGAAAAATGCAGACATCATGTTATCAAGACCAGATAAGGGTGCAGGCATAGTTCTCTTGAACAAGTCTGACTATGTAACGAAAATGGAAATCATTCTGAATGACAAATCAAAATTCGCAAAAATGACGAAAGAGAATGATAAAACGCATCAGATAGAAAAATCGCTGTCCAGTATCTTGAGACGACTAAGAAAAAAGGATATCATAGATTCGACGACCTTCGAACAGATTCGGCCTACGGGAACTACTATTCCGAGATTGTACGGCCTACCCAAAATGCATGAAAATGGAGTACCTCTGAGGCCTATTCTCGACATGTGCAATTCGCCGTACCATGCTGTGGCAAAATGGTTAGCTAGGTTACTGGAACCCGTTAGACAGAAGGTAGCAAAACATAGTCTCAAAGACACATTTGAGCTTATCGATTTCGTAAAAGAACTAAATATGAAGGGATGAAGGATGCTTTCTTTAGACGTCACCGCCCTTTTTACCAACGTTCCGATCACGGAGACAATCGAATACCTCTGTGACTACATCGAGAGCAATGGCTTAGCGACGAGTCTTCCGATAGCAGACTTGAAACAACTATTGTTCTTTTGTACCTACAACGTCCAATTTAAATTCAATAATCAAATTTACCGTCAAAAGGACGGCGTAGCGATGGGATCCCCACTCGGTCCGCTACTAGCTGGCATTTTCATGGCAAAGCTGGAACGTGGGCCACTCGAGTCGTCAATACAATCGCTCTACTTATACAGGCGTTATGTGGATGACATCTGTGTACTCAACCCCTCGACGAAAACTAACCAACTGTTGAATAAGTTCAACTCGGCTCACGAAAATGTGAAATTCACGACAGAAATGGAGCTGAACAATGAAAGAGCATTCTCAGATGTAGGACTAAGTCGTCGAGAAGACGGCTCAATTCGGCGATCAGTACACAGGAAAGCCACATGGAATGGGCAATACATCAACTTCCACAGCTTTGTACCTCTTAATGTGAAGAGGAACTTAATTAGATGTCTGATTGCCAGGACAAAAAGAATATGCACAGAAGATACTCTTGAAGCTGAACTGCAGACGGTCAGAAGAGTATTCGCTGAAAATGGTTTCCCAATTAGATTAATCGACAAGATGTTGGAGACAGAACAGGAAGTTCCTAGGAGGGCGACGTTGGAGAGAAAGCCAGTATACATATCTCTGCCATTCGTAGGTGACACGCTAGCAGAGATGGCACGACGAAGACTGACTAGCGCTATCAATAAGACATTCCACGCAGCCAAGCTTTGTATGTTGTTGAAATCCCGCCCCGTAGTATCATTATGGTTGAAAGACAAAGTCCCTGATTCTGCAGCCTCGTTTTGTATCTATTCACTCACATGTTCCTGTGGGACAATGTACATCGGCCGCACGACCAGGCGCTTGTCTGAACGCATCCATGAGCACCACCCGGCATGGTTAGGCACTGGAACAATTAAGTCACTTAATAGCGCAGTGGTTTCACATCTAGCACAGACTANATTTACCGAAAATGGCTTCCTAATTAGACTAATCGACAAGATGTTGGATGCAGAACAGGAAATTCTTAGGAGGGCGACGTTGGAGAGAAAGCCAGTATACATATATCTGCCATTCGTAGGTGACACGCTAGCAGAGATGGCACGACGAAGACTGACTAGCGCTATCAATAAGACATTCCACGCAGCCAAGCTTCATATCCTGTTCAAATCCTGACCCGTAGTATCATTACAGTTGAAAGACAAAGTCCCTGACTCTGCAGCCTCCTTTTGTATCTATTCATTCACATGTTCCTGTGGAACAATGTGCATCGGCCGCACGACCAGGCGCTTGTGTGAACGCATCCGTGAGCACCACCCTGCACGGTTGGGCACTGGAACAATCAAGTCACTTAATAGCGCAGTCGTTTCACATCTAGCACAGACTAACCACACCGTGAATGTGACGCAAGCTTTCCGGACCCTGTACAAGGTCAGAAGTCAACAATTCAGGTAGGCAAAGTGTCGCCTCTTGAGCACAGCGGAAGCTGTCGCAATCTTTCTTTACAATCCTCCACTGTGTTCTCAAAAACAATTTGTGGTTGCGATTCAACTCCCCTAGCCCACCCCCCGTCCCAATGCAAAGCCTTGACAACAAGACGATTAACACAACACGTTCTTGTGTATTCAGGTTATGCATGTAACACCACAAATCCCTTCCCCGCCTATATTTGTATCTGACTAATCCAATCCTTCCTGTAGTAAATTTTTTTTAAATATATAGTGATGTAATGGCATGAGTACGAATCACTGAAAACGAGCTTGTTCGCCAAATTGTTTTTCCCAATGTGCTCAGTGGGAATTTCCAAAGAAATCTCGGAACATGTGAATACCACCCAATGAGCCTTGATCTGAAAACAGCGTTCGATTCAGTCCATCGTATACTTCTTTGAGGTTCGGTGGGCGAAATTCATTTCACTCATGCATTCTCAGTGTGCGAATAGCCGAAACCGTGTTCGGGCTTATAGCTCTGTTTCACCCTAGTTGATCACGGAGAATGGTGTTCGTGAGGGTTGCCCCCTTCATCTTTTTTTCAATTTCGTCATTGAGATGATTATGAAGATAGCCCTAGTTCAGACGGGATCTATCTGACCTAGAATATAGAGATACCGTTGTTTTACTGGATGAAGACTCAAATAGTTTTTCCATGTATATATGCGCCCCCTAAATATTGAAATGATTCCACTCAGTGTGTGGGACAACTGAAATGCTGTTACTTTCCATTGGGATACTGTTGTCTTGATCACAACCTTGTTTTTGTCTGTTGTTAGTCGCGTTTGCCCGACCAACTGTTACTGTTCGTGGCCGGTCAAGTGGTCCTGTTAGACCGAAATAGTTTCCTCAAAAACCTTCGGCCCAGTGGCTGCTCATCCTGATGTTTGGATCATCACCCAACCGCGCGTCAGATGTCCCCGGTTTAAATAGTCCGCTGTGCGCGGAAGCGACTGCGGTCAGAGTAAAACCAATTTTTACACGCTTTGCGAATCTGAGCTGGTTCGTAATGATCTCTCTGGTCGTCTCGGTTTCTGTCCCTTCTTCCTGCATTGGCTAGCTTCCTCCCAAGCCTTCTCTTGCCTTTCGCACCCCAGCCTCCACGCGGAGCCATAAAACAGTATCCAGTAAACTACATGTTGGTTGTGATATCGTCGTGTTCGTGTCCGTTTGTTCTTATCGCGCACGTTGTTCATCAACTCATCCTTTGTACTTCATTCTTTTCTGTCTATCTACTTTCCTTCCTCGCCTGCTCTCCAATCGCTTATCCCCAATCTAAACACTTTATTGACCCGAGTTTACCCGATCGATATGTGTAAACTTGAATTTGTCTTATTCTCCGCTGTTGTAACTAATCTTCAAATTTTCTTTGCCAAATCCAACTCACGCACGTCCTAAGCGCCACAACCCATATATTGTCATCCCAATCATTGGTTTGATTGACCATCTGTCCGTCTATTTTGTTTCTTTCTTGGCCATCTTTGACGGTTTTGTTTCTCTCGTTTGCCAACTATAATAAGTTATAGTGTAGCATCACATTGTTATGTCTACATGCCATGTAATAGTACCCGTTCAGTCGTTCCACCTATCGAATTCGGCTTTTAGTCTGTCCCGTTGGTTCTCTTCTTTGCTCAACTCGTTTCTCTTTCCCAAACTCATTTTTATCAATCTAGCCACCAGTCGATCGATCAACTTGACTTGTCTTAGCCATCTGATATATGTACCCACCTAGGTTTCTTTTCCCAACTCAGCTCGTTCCTTAACACTGGTTAAAAACGATTGTTCTCAGTAGCCCCCGACGTTGAATTATTATTTGTGACAGATTTCACGCGAGCATTAATATCTCTGTGTCCCTCTTTTTCACGGTATTTTCTGTAGTTGAAGTCGCGAACGTTGCGGTTATAGAACAAGGCTTACAGTTAATAGATAGTCTGTAGCTCTATTAAGCGCATGGCCTTTAAACTTGTACATTTGGGCCCCAGTTTGCTAAAAATACTGATTGAGTAGCATGTTTTTTTTGGTTGAATGAGCTATCACACAGTATATTTAATTAACCATTGAAAACTTTGAAAGCACGACGCAGTTGTTTCATGCCCGTTAGAATTATCGACGGTACATATCTATTTCTTCCGAACGGGAGTCCGAACCCGACGCGAACAGGTGTGAGTCGAAATTCATTGGCATCGAGTTAGGTTGTGTGTGAACAGTATATGATTAATCATTTCACAGATAAATGATATCTCTTACTACTTAGCTTGATCAATTATCCCGGCTTTGTAGGTCACTTGTGAGGCGTTTATTGTACCTGCGCTTCCTGCTAAATGTCATCATAGGAGTCCACTGCTGTGAGCACCGGTCTGTAGCCGCGCCCAATTCATGGCAGATCGATACCAAGTCTTTAGTGTTTGAAGTTCAGAAAACCTTTAAGAACTGCACTGGCTAGCCTAACGACTAAAACAGACCCCTATTCGCTCGACCTGGATTTGCATCTCATTTCCGGCGCGCAACTGATGATTCTTCACAAGAATGAAAAAACGCGTTTACACTACTCCCATGGTTTCTTTAATAGTGAATTGAGCATCGACATTGCATGATGCCAAATTTCGATGGAAAATATTATATTGTTCTCACACCCTGGATAATTGCGATAAAGCCCCTTCCCTCTATTACCGACGCTTAGCTATTACGATCGTTAAATGGCTCAAACTCTTACTACCGATCACTGCCTATTTTTGTATTTTTAAATATCGGCGACCCCATTTCAGGCTTGTTATTTTTTATCAGTGCTTATGTGAAATGGTTCACAATTGTGGTGTAGTGGTCAGGAGATGGCAGATGAATGTCAAAAGAACGACAGAACGCACAAAGGAGGATGTATCATATGTTATGTAATGTTGAATGTTCTAAAACAAAGTTATCCTATTTTCTCCTAGTTATCCTGCTAGTATATGTGCTGAGTCTGGCGGCTTATTATGACCTTGTGGATGTATTCATTCAAATCTAGCAAACCAGTTAGCTATTTCGTCTAGTACTATTTACGTGATGCAATACGTTCGTTAACTTCAAGCCTGGGATTTCCAACTTCATCCCCGCCGATCACTTTGGTCATAGACAGAGGTCCACCATATCTTTTGGGGCTCGTATATCTCTACTACCTTGAACTAGCGTTTGGATTGCCGATCGCCTCTAACTGTCGTGAACAACTGACGTGTTCCTACGGTTGTCATCATTCTTGTTATCGAATCCACTGCATCTCTCACCTCATCATGTAGCGAAAGCATTGTCCGTACTGCTCGAGCTCTGGTGGATGATACACAAAATCTGGTCGTTGGTACCGGCGAGGATCAAGCTCGTTTGGCCAGTACCGCGCATACGGCTGTCGAACGTGTGACTCAGCTAGCCAATGTGGTGAAACGAGGTGCCGCAGTGATTGGACCCGGCCAACCGGACACGCAGGTAAGTATAAATTGTTGATTTCTCCTTTCTCTTTTTAAGAATCTTTGTTTTGATATTATCTTTGCGTGGATGTTGTTGCCACCGTCTTTTTGCTTCGGTTGTCGTCTCAAATCCATCTTCCGTCCCGTCTTTTTCCATGGCGTCTGCCCCAGCCCCAACCACCACTCGCCCCCCACACCCACTACTAAATGAGGTATTCTTGCAACTCTTCAAAGTATAACGTGGCGTGTCCTTCATTATTCCCTTACACTTAATTGCCTCTACTTACTCAGATCCGTCTCCGGAGCTGCTTTATAAACCTCGCAAGTGTTCGCGAAGTCGATATGCTTGTAACCTGAACCCTGGTGGTCATTTAATTCATTAAGGGAATAATTCTTGATGCTTGGCTTCAAAAACAGGTGAACAAATGGAATGTTGGTGATGACAGTAGCAGAGCTAATCGCATTAGTAGTAGTAGTGGTGGTTGTGGTAGTAGTAGTAGTAGTAGTAGTAGCATCAGTATGCATTGAACTGCCTAATCAACTGGTCAACGTAAGAGATATTTCCTCATTGCTGCGTATTTGAATATGTGGTGTTCTCATCATGGGGTTCGCTGTAATTTCGTTCCGTTAGATCTGTAGACTGAATTGACCGATGGTAGTCAGTTGACCAATTTGGTGACGTCTCAACTTAAAGCTCGAAGGATCAAGTCCTCCCACTTCCTTACTTGGTGACCTTCTGTTGGTCTTGGCCCTATTTCTGAAAATGATCTCCGCTGTTGTTGCATTAATGAAGGAAGTAAAAGATAAAATGTTTACAAATGAGAGATCCCTCATTACCGCTGACCAGTAACATTCAAATGTTCCCACTAAAATTGGAACCATTTTTTGTCTTAATATAAGTTTAGTTTTCAGCTACCAGGATCGTTACCTTTGATCACCATAAGGTTAACTTTATCACATGGTCAAAGAAATGTATTGAAAGCATTACCCACGATGAACTTGATTTTGAGAGAGCAATGTTCCAGTTTTACAAGATCTGAATATAACGATAACACAAGACATAGAAGCGCACCAAATTTTACGATCTTACGTGTAGCCGTTCTCCAGAAGTAGCCGCAAAATAGTGACACATTAAAGGCATTACGTTTACCGTACTATTATCTTTTCCGCCAGCATACACTTCAAAACTCCTAAAAGCCAAACTCAGTTTCACCCGATTTCGAATACTGGGAAATTTGACGTGGCCGTTTTGCATTGAATATTCTCTTTCCTTTGAAGTTTGATTTACGATATCCCCGAATCGATACAGTATACTTCATTTTCTCAAAATAGCTCATGTGTCCTGAACCGGGCCTTTTTTCCGTCTTGGAAATTTTACTCCCTCGTGAATTACACGGTGTTTCATTTACGTGGGAAATCCTCTATCTCTCTTTGGTAGTTCCCATGTATACTTTCACTTTCATTTTACCTTCCTTTTCTTATTATTGTATTTCTTAGGCCAACATATACACGAACTGAAAGGACGGAGGTGAATAGCTCTATCACTGGGTCTTTTACCCTTCTGGTATTTCATTCAGACCAGTCCCTCTTTTAACAAATAATCCGACGGAAAGCTAGATTTTTCGTCGGTTTTCTGCATGATCCTTTTCGTTAGACAATAACGTTATGATACTTCGGTGTGATCCATCGGATAGGCTACCAATCTGAATTTTTTAACTAGCTCATTGGTTACGATGGTGATGGGGTCGGCAAAAGCAGAGACATAGGTAGCAAATTTCCAAACAGTTTGCTCACGAGAGTTCAGCCAGTACCGAGTATCGCATTTTAGCTATCGCATGCCGTATTGATCCGTGAACGAAGTAGAACTGTAGATGGATATCTTCTGTCCAGAGCACTGAATAACCAGCAATTGCGGCGTGTCAGAACGGTCAATAGAAATTTACTTGCAACCTTAAATTACCGACCCTCTTCAGGAGTGGTTCGCTCCCTTCCTTCTGACTTTCTTCTTGCGCTCTGTCCCATCTTGATCATGCATGTTTTATTACATTCTTCCTTTGCTTGTCTGTTCTCTTCCCCCTAATTATTTGTCTCAATTTTACGCGCGTTTGTTGTTATTATAGCCGGTGAAAAAAGACCAACAGAATGTCTATAGCGGTTGCGCGTCCATGCATTTGCCTGCTGCTCTGTCCCCTCTGATTGACTGTGGATCAATCTGGCGGTGATTTTGTCGTCAAAACTTTGTCAACCCAAAATGCATTTGGCATTCGCACAATGGCGTTCATATTCTGGCCCATCTGAGTGACCTAATCCTGTTTGAGCATGAAGAATGAACTGGGAGACAGTCGTTGACGCGACATATCGATGTTCAGATGTCACCCTCAGTGGCCGATGTTCGCTTTCTGTGCTTGTTTGTGTTAGGTGGTGTGTGTGCGTAACCATGCGCAAGTAGCTGATTGCGAGAAGGTCGTCCGCACTCGTTCCACTGTTGACCGGCTATCGACGGCTGAACAGATTGATTGATGATCGGCTTGTCACGAGCCGGTAATCCTCACGGGTATCGCAGCGTTAGGACAACAAATAGGTGATTTCCTCCGGAAGCTGGAAAAGTCGAATTTTATTCTCGTTATCTTAGCCCTTGTCTCTGACTAATGTCGGCGAGGTTAGGTGTCACCGAATGACAGTTTCGATTGGACTGAGTTGCCGAGTGTCGGGGCAGGGAAAAAGAAAAACCGCAAACCAGATCCTGTTTAGTCGGCATCCTGGAGCCGGACAAGTCGTATTCCTTGTTCCACAAGAAAAAAATTACGCATGCCTACGGAAATTTCGATTATCACAGCACGCTTTTATCGAGTGTTTTAATGAACAATAAAATAGACTATTTTTATGCGTTGCGTTATGAACATTCATATCCATGAGTATTTTCGGACTCGTGAAATTTTTGGTTGGATCTAACCAATTCGTTTTCATTCGCAATGAATTCACGGACCTGCGAAATCCGCGAAAAAGCCTGCAATATGTTTAAAGACCGGTAACATTTTCCTCGTTCCCTTCAGAGTTTCGTGTTTTGGGTCTTGCTCCTTCTCTAACGATCCAGTAGATAAAATATCCACTCTAAACTGCACGTCTATGCGTCATTTACCAGCGCCTAACTCTTTCCCAGTAGCATCTGCCTATTGTTTGGTAATTGGTTGCCAATTTTTAGCAATCATGATCGGAGTTGGAATAACCGATGTTGTCGAAATTCACTTTGGACTATCTGCCCACGTTATTGAGTCGTACAAATCGGATGTGTTCGGCAAAACGTGTTTGTTCTATTGGGTCCCGGGGCTGCCAAAATCAGTTGCATTTGGCTAAATGATTGCCAGAGATTACTAAACGATAATCATGGGCTACCAAACAATGATCAGATTTTCGTAAAAGACAAATAGAACTTTTTAAAATAGGTTTGATTGGGGTTGGATTATCACGAAAAATCCTAAATTTCACCGGAACAAGAGATTCCCAGTCTCTAATGTATGACCCAAGAAAATTTGCTTTAACTGGCTTTACAGCCATTACGTTTTAATACCCGATGGGTTTGAATTCTCCTAATTATACTGATTTGAATGAGACCAGGACTGAATGCAGTCTGTGTTATCTTGCGTAACAGTGACCTACTTGTGACTGAATAGAATTTGGGTTTATCATGCCGAAATGTCTTATCCGGTTTGAGATTCTGATGCACCAATGGAAAAATATAGCATGCCAACTTTCTAACTTATGCATCCGAGTCTTGGACGCTAAGCGCTTCGGTATGGTTAAGGGTAGGCATGCTGAGCTCCGAGTTTTGTACTTACCCAGCCTCTCGAAATATCCTCACATGACGGCGCGTCTTAGACAACTTCTATTGAGGAAATCATATACGTTGCCTTCTCGTGGGAGAGGTGTTTCCACTAAAGTGCGAACACGAAGTTGAATACCCGGCCCTGCTCACTGGCTTGACTGGTTTTTGGTTATTAGTCAGACAGATGAAATGTGGGTGGAGATTCGAGAAGAAATCATGTTTGCCGTTGAGTCTGCACATTTCTGCATTTTTCCTCTTTCTCATTGTTCTCATTTTTCATCGTTTTTCCCATGATTCCTAATCTGCACACAGATTTGGGCATAATCTCTAGATGAATATGTTCAATTTGGCGAGTGAACTTTGTTTATGGGCAGAGAATACTTGCCAAACTAGTACGGTGTTTCTTTAATCACTACATTGATGAACACACTTATCTTTCATCAAGTCATCCCGGTAGTAATTTTACGTATCTAAACCATCTTCACTATTCTCTAGTGAACTGAACACAGTTTCTTTCACTTACTCGTATTATTTCGGTTTCAGCTCAGAATAAATGACTTGTCATTTCCTTTTCCTATGTTCAGTTTGATGTGTTGTGAGAATTCCTTGTAAGATTCCGGCTGAAAAGTTCGCCCGATCACCGTGATCAATTCCGATGCAGAGTATGTGCTTCTGTGGAATGGTCTCATCAATCTGCGTTCGTCTAACAGAAAGCGTTTCTTCAGGGTATCCGACGCATTTTTTCATTGTGGTTCTGTATTTTCCTCTCCCATACTATCCTATCAGATCTCTGGATCCCTCCCACTCGTCGTAGGTTTGTACGCAGTGCAGTGTTTTCGATAAAACGCCAAAATCCTCTTCCTTCCACTGATATTTGGGAACCGGTATGACTAAGTATTCCGTTTTCCTCAATTTCATCGACTTTTCTGTTGACTACATTCAGTCCACGAACTACACTGTAGGTTATAGAGCTTACATGTTATTAAACGGACTGTGTCATCAAAGCCGTCGTAGTTTAGATTCTCTGTTCTTCTGACCACGGCGTTGGGACCATAGTGTGCCAGGGAGTGCTTATTAGGAAGTCCTTCGAACACAACGGCGGTAGCACGTTATTGCAAGGTAACTTGCTTTGCATCTATTTTAGGGAATCGGAAGCTTTTATTGCCGCTGATAGATACATTTCTTGCGGTAGTTCAACTTTAAAATGAGATTTAACAGAGATTCTAGGTGCAAGCACAAGTGTTCGAGTCATAGAAACCTACCGCAAAGGCTCGGAATTTTTCCGCGATACGGACTCCACTGTTATATTAATTTAGAAGTTGTCATATTTTCATGTGGATGCATGCGTGTGAGTTGCGTGCCATCTCGTTCCAATAAATGGTCGTCGTCTTCTGATTGGTTGGTGGGATATTCTCGTTTTGTGCTTCTCTAGTAATATGATTTGATTGGTGGAAGAAATTATACGAACCAATGGGGAGGATTTATTCTAATCCCATCAAGATGCCTAAACATTCCGCGCATTCGTAAGCGCTGGAAAATGATGACACTAGCGGAACATCATCGTAGATAACAAAGAATGAGGTTCTTTTTGATTAATTATTCTCGCTTGTTTTACAGGAAAACTGTGGAAACACTGGTGGGGCTAAGCTCTTAAACTGAAAAAGCAATGATAGGTTGACTTCACGGCAAGTCCAGTTAGTTAAGATAGTCTTTATCATCTAACTACGTCATAATTCGGTGGAGATAATTGTGCCGTGCTAATGGACACACTACTTTCTGAATAGCTTCAGAAAAAAATCTGAACGATAGGAACTAAGCGGAGCTTGATATTTGCCACTGATGAATGGACAAATTATTCGCGATAAACGGAACAATTGAAAACGCTACTTTGGTCCTAAGACGTTCCAATCTCGCCCGTTCGTCTATTCAATAGACACTGGAGGCGGAAGGTCGCTGCATCCCCTATGTTGATGACGCGTCGATTGAGAGCGGTCTGAAAAAAGCTGATCTGCGTGTTACAGTACATTAACTTCTGCAACGCAGTTGTGCTTAGTTGTAACCTATCGAACTAGTGGGACTTGTTCAGCCTGTAAGCTAGGTGACATATTGGGCGAAGGGCATCTCCTTTTTCATAAAAATGGATACTCGGACATTTAGTCATACTTAAAAGGTGCTCTATAAACATAAAGTATTGTATTGTATAAAAAGGAGGCATTTTCGGCACAATAGTCCTTGGTAAAGACGCTGAAAGTCAAGTTCATGCAATTGGCTTCAAGGACAGAAAGACCGATCGTCACTTTGAACTAGGTCAATCGTCTTTTATCAATTTATCTGCTCCTTTATTCTCACCAGCAGGAGGTGATTTGGGATTATCTTTGACCACTGTCCAGCTTGGTTAAATAAAGAATTAATATAAATGATCAAGTACTTTTTAGTCGAATATCTGGTCGATACGCACGGCGTTGGATGGTTGTCGATGGTTTGTTCACCAAGTGACTGCTTTATTTGTTGATAGCAACGAAAACAGTGCGGGAAGTCTCGAGTGCAAACCATCTGAATTGATGTCGGTTGAACACACTGATTAAAAGCGCTCGTCACTGAGGCATTTGCTTTTCGCGTTAGTTACGAGCGCATGTACTCCTATTGTGGTTATATTGACCATTTATACATTAATATTTTGTATTGCTTCCGTCGGGAGCATTTAAAACGATTCTTCTCGACATATCGTCTATAAGACATGAATAGCCAAAAGCAGAACAAGTATAATGATTCTAGTTGTTCTCCGACCCAAGTTCTTTTGGGGTCAATTTTCAAAATGTGAGTAGCTGACGCGTGCTTCTGCAGCCTTCTCTTTCTAATGATCCAACATGTGTTCAAATCCGAAGATTTCAGTGGTATTGGACGGTTTGCCTCGACTGGTACTCTTGCAACTTTCTACAGTTTTTCCTCGCTAGACAGGTGCACTTTCACTATGTAATTTAAAATTCTTTTTGTCATTCTTAATTGTCGGTCACCGTTTTCCCTGCATATTGGTCGATCGATACTCAATCATAAACTGAATCTTCCCAGTGGCCCTTTATCGATCCCATACGAACTTTAACCTTCCGTTACTCGGTCCAGTCGGCTCCACAACTTATAACGCAATACACTCCGCTTATTCTCTATATGTTTGCTCTCCCGTGTCGGTGGTCCACAATGATCCGTCCATGTTAGTCGATTTCACTGTGCGCACTGCGATATAAACAACCGCTCGCATTAAACCAGCCAGGAGGATTCAGCAACGAAACTTGCACACTATACGTCTAAAAGTCGACCCCATGAACAGGAATCAAACGGGCTCACTGGACTTGATGCTCTACTGCTCATCTACCACCAGCATGGCATTCGAACGCGAGTTTGATGGGTGAACATGCGATGTTGCATGAATCAGTTCCAATGAAACAGCATTGGATTAGCCTTGGATGTGTGATGCCTAAATGGATTTTCTCTTGTATGCAACATATGGTTCTTCGTGTCGCCTCAAAATAGACGGCACGTTTCTCAAAAGTCTCTTTCTAGTGTTCAGAAATTGTTGAAGTGTCCGCATAAACTCAGAAGACTGGCACTTTTGTCAAAGTCTGCCTGGAGAAAGACGAATTTATTTAATGGATTTCCCGGTGCCCCATCCTGTCTGCTCCCGATTTCCCATCGTCACGCACTCCCCATAGAACGCACGTAATCTCTGTCGAATTGGGAGCGTTGGATCTGTCTCACCAAACTGACGATCTGCAGTATTTTGGCATCGAATCGTGCAAGTACTCAAACCGTCCATTTATCATTAGCTTACTGAGTTTTTTCCTTTGCGACTGATCAGTTCTGGTCCATGACTTTGTTCCGATGGAGCCCCAGGGAAGCTTCACGCAAAGTCGAACGACGGAAGTGAGGGCAAATCTATCAGGATCACTGTCAGTATTCCACGTATTTTGCAGATCTATGGCATACTTTGTGTTCTGATAGGCTGTGTGATACTGAGAAAAAGCTCGTTCAAACCACGTGACCGTGACCGTTAGCGCAAAGCTAAGTCGGAGTTGCAGGACATTTTACGGAATATGCGCATCGTGATCGATTAAAGGCATACGTGATAGTTACGGACGACCGCGGATGTTTTGTGTTTTTGATTGCACTTGTTTATTGGACAAATTTGACCGACCCTGTGAGAAGAGAGCAACTTGAAATTCGGTTATTGTGTCACAGCACACACGCACACACACGCACACGATGTGTCATTAGCTGACTCATCTGTACAACACCCACTCATTGTTCCCGCTCCGAATCTCTCGCGATCTGTCTTTTTTCCTTCTCTTATTACCTTCTGATCTACCATGCATCATCTCACCAAGTACTAAATAAATCCCCTCTCTTCAAACATGTTATCAGCTGTCTCCTTCCTCCCCCGACCTGATCCCTTGAGATCTGATGTCTGAAACTATGCCGGTTGCTAGGATTATCGTTTTTTTAATATTGAAGTTTCCCTGTACATTGGTCCAAATCCATAAGGCTAGGTCGAGTTAACGTACTTGTCCCATTTATCGTTTTAGAAATCGCATTTCAGTACTCGACATACTTCAGGCAGTATAGGAGATTGAAACCGACCACACGGAGACGGTTAGGCTTTCGAATTATCGGATATGTCTACTTGTTTCATGTGTTTATTCACCGATCAATTACCCATTTGTTGGCCATATCTCCCATCCCGTCCTTATCCCGCTGCCTCAAATAACCATGCCTCCTACCTCTTAGAAATACACTTGCTTCCTAATCAGTCTTTTCTTTCTTCTTTTTTATCTTTTTCCCCTCTCATCCGGGGTTACATAACTCCAACTTGATTGTTCATGACTATTCGTTTGGTTGCTTGCATATACTGCATATTCGGTAATGGGACCGCTTGTGAATGCTCTCCCACTTCGACTCTCCTACTGTCCGGAATTTGCGCGCTACAATTTCGATTTGGCTCGATCTGTTATTTTTTCTTGTACAAACCTGATTGATATGCAACTCGCATCTTTTCTATCCCTCGCTTGCCTTTTCTTCTGCCTTCCTTGCTCCAAATTCTCACATTTTTCTACGTTCTCTCAACTCAAAACATCCCACCAAATATTGAAAACCCTAAATTCCTGCTAACTCCACCTCTGTGTATGTATGCATGTATGTCTGTTTGCTTGTACGCATGCGCCTGATGTCATGGGAACATGCCACGCTCCGCTAATTCTTCACTGCTCACTGCCCGTACTGAACTGGTCTGCTAGGCCTACCAGTCATTTGCTAGCCTCGTTTTTGATAGACCGCGTTTATATTAGTACATCCCAATTAGTCCTTCACCCCAGCGTCGTCCACGGAACTAGTAACCCGTTTCAGTCTACACTCATCTCTGCATTCTGTCTTACGCTTTCCACGTATCCCATTTTGTCCTTTCACGTTTAAGTGATTTGGTCCTTGGTCGATTTCCTCTGACCACATTCAATCGATAAATATGGCAGTAACATAGACTCTCCTGGTAGCCACTGGCTTATCGCACTGATCATTTTGTTCATATTGATCGGATATGATTATAGCTGCTGTTGACACTGTACTACTACTATTAGTCATGCTGTTCTCTGCTTCTTTTCGAGTCTGTGAATTAAACATCAGATGTATGGTGGACACACTCCCATAGGCATATGCACACACACACACACACTCACTAGCACATTCACATTTGTTTTCTCCGTTGGTGACTTTCGTCTCTTCTCAGCCGCTCATCTACGTCACTGTCTCTCCCCGTTTCGCGAGCGCGCCCGGTCGCTCACGTTTGTTTCGTTGGCCTTTGAGTTTCAGTCGACCTTTGTTCAACTCAACGTGCTTTTCCATCTGACCAAACACATATAGGTACAAAGTCAGCCAATTCACCAGCGATTTATCTCGCGGGTGTTTCTTCCTGTCCATGTATTGTCTTGCCTTCTCGGTTGTTGTCATTGTACCTCTGGAAACAGGTAAACCGGTACACGGATCAGTTTCTTGTCCGGTAATTTTGGACTGTGTATCGACTGCACGGATCATTACCAACCATAAAATTCATTGTTTCAACACATTCGTTTGGTCACATCTTGATATCCTTTTTATTATTGGCAATCACTCACCTTGAGATGGTAATAAGAGTGGTGGTGGTGGCGGCGGCAGCGGCGGCGGTTGGGATGGTGGCAACGTTAACGGCAACTGGGGCCTAGATGAGAGCATAGTCTCAGCGGTGCCGGTGGCATCCTTAAATTATTCCATCATGTGTAGACCATTTGAGTATGCCTTTTAGATTTTATTTTCCAAATGTTCATCCCCTATCCCGTCTCATGATGCGAAATCTGTGTCGGTTAAACAAGCAGTTTTGAGCGCATAACGCTATCTGACAAGTTGACTGCTATAACAATGGTCACGTGCATCGTCGCGAGATGTTTGTATTGAGCATGCCTCATCCACGTTCCATGTCTTTTCTCTCTCTCTCTCCCTCCCTTCTTCTTTCACTTTTGCATCCCTTTTCTAATCATCCAACCATCCGTCTCAATATACCTCTGGAATCTTCCTGTTATCACTTCGGTGGTCGATCAATTGACTTATCGATTAAACAATTTATCGATTGTGGGGCTGTTTAATTAATAATTGCTTTTTGGGATGTAACACGTTAAACATTTTATCCTCTTTATTCTCTTCTTCGCACGCCGTGGAATCGCTCTCGTTATTTTGAATCTTTTCCATCCAATGGTGTTTTGCCATATATTTTTTCCTGTGGCGCTCTGTTTTCGGCGTTCTGTGAATATATCTGCCGTCTCGACCTGCCGATCCGTACGTAATGTGGTTCCGTGCTGCGCATGTTGCTCGAATCTTTCGCCGAACCCATCCGCCTTTCCTTTTTCACTCTTGTCTGTCTATCTACTGCCGGTCTACCTATCTCTGTGTGTGCACCCGTTCGTGTATATGTACGTCTATCGGTTTGGTCACCAATCCCCTGTCTCTCGCCTTCCGTCTCGTTCTCTGCCTGTCTGTTGTGTATTGTCGCATGCTTCGTGTGACTCACGCCCTATCAATTTGTCAACGCACCTATCGATCCCTGCCTATTTTCATGTTGCATTTCACTGTTGGTTTGCTTTCGATACACTTCCTTGTTCTGCTCATCATACGGTCGCAATACGCAATTATCGACCCCAACGATACTGTCACTTTATCGTCCATAGGTTGAATTATTAAGCGCTTGCCGTGATGTGGCTACTGGGTTGCGTAACGTATTCCAGTCCGCCAGCCGACTTCCAGCTCGTACGGCAGACGACCCGGTGGCCAGTGAAGTGAGGACAAATGCACAAGTAAGTCATTGAGTGATCAGTTAACTAATTATTCGCCGTCTATTTTTGTTTGATATCCTGACCCTGCAACCTAACCAACCTCGCGATATATACGTCATAGAGTTTCTCTGGCGGAACTAGATCCCTGGTGTAATCGGAAGTGAAAAGTCAACTCGCACTGTCCGGAGGTCACCCTCACGAACTGCTAACACGATGGTCTTTACGGATTTGTACAGCTTCCCAGAGAACTAATTTTCCAACCCGGAAAAAAGTTCATTGTAACTCGTAACGAGTGTCTCCAAGGCACATCAACCCAGGCAATGTACAACAGACTTTTCATACATTAGTTATTGTAACTTCTGCGTCATAGGTGACTGAGTGATTACATTCTGTCAAACATCGGATTCGCGAACTATCCGGTTTTCCACTGAATCGGGAAATTACCACTCACATGAATGAGTGACGGAAAACGGAAGCCAACTTGAACTTGCGGAAAGAAAGTTCAGTAAAATCGAACAGTGTGACAGAATAACAACCAACAAATGGACAGGACTGTGGATTTCAGATGTCACAACCAATCTTGAGAAAGGTTATCCGTGGTAGCAGAAACTCGGATGTCTACAAAGAATTTCATACCGCATCGGTCGTCGCGCAGGATGGCGCTGACCAGTGCATTGAGTGGAGTGGGTAGTGATAAGTATGCTACTGCTCAGAGTTACCTCTCTTTTATTCAAACTGTTCACTTTTGTTCCCAATCAAATCTCTTTGCCCACTCGGCCTACCCATAAAGTCCCCACTGATAACACGCCGATATTCGCAACGGTTCATTGTCAGATAGTTTCATAAGTGGTTCTCAAACTTTCAGCTCATATTTTCTCAAACTTCGTCGGCCTCTGAGTATCGGCTTCTTTTTTGTGCGCACTCTCAAGTAGGCTGGCCAACAAGAGTGTTTAGCTCTGACAGTGGACTCATTTTTGATGTTTATCTGCTGCGTGAGTGAATCACGAATTCAGGATTCGAGTAGGGTAGAGTAATTCAATTAACTGGACCCAATATCTCATTAAGACATTTTCCGGGCGTCTTAGGAACGGCTCAAGCTGTGTCAACGCGATGTAGGATTAGTCTTAAATTAGGGAATTGAAACGGTCCGTTTAGACTGGATCCCGGTCAACAGTCGCCTGTGCACCGTGAGACTCCAGGGATCAGTCGGCGTCCGGAATGTTCCCAACAGACTACAACACTAACATTCAAAAAGACGAGTTTTATGACGAGATCGTTACTTGTTCGGAAGAGCAAAGGCTCCGACATTGTAGTGGTGGCAGGTAATTTTAGCACACAAATTGGAAAACTGAGTTCATCGGAAAGTTGTTTGGGTGGGTGCTTCACATTGACTGCTCAGCAAACAGAAAACGGGGAAAGGATTCTTCAATTTTGTGCGGACAATCATTTATTCCTGTTTGGCACGAATTTCCGGCACATTTCGCGCACAGCGACATGGAGCTCTAATAAGGTATGTAGTCTGAGTCAGATCGACCTCATTGCAGTGAGCTGACGGTTCTGTAGATCGTACTAGACCACAAGTTAGTTTTAATGCGATTTTTACTCCAGCTCAACGACCATCGACGCAGACCGTAAACCCGGTTAACTGTCGAATGTCCGTGTGATTCGGTAGTTCGGAACGACTATGAATAGGCTATCCGATGAACTAAGAACCTCGCCGACCAACAATGTAGATGAGCCCTGGGATCAAATCAAGCAGACGATGGATTTGGCACCAGGTTTCGTCTGTGGTCCCCAATCTGGCGTTCATCAAAGAGGGTCGCTAAGCGTAATGGAGCAAAAACGCCAGTTCCCTAATTTCACGGAAATGAATAAAATGCGTCGACAGCTGCAGTTTCAACTGACTGTAAGCCTTAAGACTGATCGCGAAAACTGTTGAGTTAAAGTGGCCAAAGAGATGGAAGTAGCGGCCGCTTCAGGCAGCAGTCAAAGACTGTTTAAACTTATCAGTGACACCGGTGGGCGGCGAGCTTCGGTAAGTGAAGTCGTGTGCGATAGAAGTGGAGAGCCCATTCATGGTATACAACAAAAGCTGGACGTTGGGCAGATCACTTCAAGGATCAGTTTAGCTGGCCGTTCCTGACGAACTTCTCTCGGTTCCTTTTAAATTGGGAGTAGAAGCCCTGATAGAAGCACTTACCTTCTTTCCTCATGATAAGGAGCACGGGGAGCGTATTCCATTATCCTGGAGTGAGTCACTGGTTGCACCTATCTTCGAAAATGCTACATGGAACGACTGCAGCAATCAGCGTGGGATTAATTTAATTCCGATGGTTTCTAAGGTCTTAGCTTCCATAGTGCTGTGCTGTTTTACATCGGTTCGCGAGTGTAACATCCGCAATCAGCAGGCCGGATTTCGTCCAGATGGGTGTTGCATCGACCAGATATTCACTCCTCGGCGGTTACTCGAAACGTGCCGCACACCGTCGCCCTAAGATTGTAGCCTTTCTGGACCTGAAAGGCGTGTTCGACTCAGTGGATCGGACAGCACTATTCGGTGCTCTCTACCAGAGTAGTGTGCCGAAAAAAGTTCGTGGATCTCGTGGGAGCATTGTTTTTGCATACGTGTGTATACGGTGAAGTAATAAGTTCGTTCAAAACGACATTCTTTTTCACCTTCGTCATGGGCGAGGTAATGGAGAACGCTTTAGGAGGTCTTCAGGATTCAGGGATCGAACTGACAAATAGAGAGAAGTTGTTACCTAGATTACGCAGATGATATCCTGTGCCTGTTTGAATCTGCGGACCACGCAGAACATGCACTGGACAGGCTCTCGAGGCCTGCAGCTCGGTTTGGCATATGTTTTGCACCTTCAAAGTGCAAAGTGCTGTTACAGGGCTGGGCAACAATAGTCCCGAACTTGGTCCTGGATGAAAAGAAACTAGCTATTGTGGACTGTTTCACTTACCCTGGTAGCTGGTTGTCGAACGATGGTAGCACGGGAGTAGAGGTGAACACGTGTGCCAACAATTGTCTACCATATCATGCGTTCCTCCCGCGGAGCGGAAGAAGTCGTATGGACGTCAGCAGCTGACGTGGTAACGTTGGATGGGAAATGTGCAGCGAACTTAGGTAAAGTATTCGTTTCACATGTTCGTGGTTGGGGTCCGAAAGACTCGTCAACCGGCTAGTTGGAGGCACTGAAGGGTCTGGCAGCGAACCGTGAACAGTTGCCATCGTGTTGTCATTTTCTGCCGAGTCACTGTGATTGAAAAGGTGTGTTTATACAACTGGATTGCATTTCGGGTGTTGGCTACCACAACACCCTTATCCTTTCCCGCTTGTTTAGGTTCACTGCCTGTTCCCCTTGCAAATTCACTATTTTTGTAGGAACATGTAACTCTGGGAAAAAAGCAGGGGTCAATGGGGCTTGCCTTAATGTTTATCAATGAATGATGATGATGAAACATGGACAACTTGTCAGCTGTTTCGACTACGCTGCATTGTCGAATATTAAACTTTAACACACATCACTGTTTTGGTCCTACTACACTCAAATCACTCAAGCTTTCTGATTAATTAATTTAGACAGTTGTATCGTATTGTATTTCATAGAGTTTGCGTACGATCAATGCTATCGCATTTCAGTCAAAAAATGTGAGGGCAAAATAAAATAGGGGAAAAAAAATTAAGTAAAATACAAATGCGCTCATCGCCTCGTAAAAAATATGAAAGAACTCATAGCACATTATGACAGGTTGCTTAGGAATGCGGCTGAAACCCGGTCATGGTTTGTCAAATTTCCTGCCAAATATGGAACATTGGAGTCCCTGTGGATATTGATTCTGAAGAACATGAAACGAAAAGCTGATCATTTTGAGACACAACAGCCACATTTTGGAAGATCACTGTGCAGAGAATATGTAAAATATGAAAGTACTTTCTGGGCAAATTTTTCACATGCAGAAAAGTGCTGATCACACAGTTTAATGGACAATTCACTTATTGGTATATAAGACAAGACTAACAATTGGTAGACCCGCCGAAGAATTTTAAATTCTTTGTTAAGTAAACCTGGAAAAATAACAAAAGAACAGTAAAGAAAGATTAGAAAGACATATTGGTATACGAATTTTCATCAATAATAACCTCTAGATATCTCACAGAAGCAACCCTGGTAAATATTTCTGAGTTGATGAAAGACGTTTCGGATGGGTAGGCTGGTCGAGAGCGAGAGAAGAGACATTAAAAACACTTAAATGTGTTGAGATTTAAATCAGCTTGTTAAGTTGCTGATGTCATTAGCGAAGAGATTCGGTGAAAGAAAAGCATTCTGAATCATGTCCCATTCGTTAACCAACGGTTTTGGATTTCTACCGCCCCATCGTTTGCACTGGGTTCTGTTGGTAAAGTAATCAGATAGCCATACTGCTAATGGCCTGGGACAACTAGGTATTTCCAGTCTGTGAAGAAGAGACCGTGGGACCGAAACGAACGACAATGAACAAGACGGCAAGGCGTAACGCACTGATTTCACTGATGCGTTTAAGGACTTATAAATGTGGTGAATAAGGGAAGCGACAGCGTCCAAAGTGAACCTGTTAGATTTGAGGGCAAACAGAAGTGGGTCCTTAGGATGGTATACAGAAGAATACAGGCGCTTAAGCACAACACATTCTGTCAGTTTAAGACCAGGAGTTGTTAAGACAATGGGGCGAAAACGTTTTGCCAAAGCAGTAGAACTGCCAGGTTTTGGGATGGGAATAATCGTGACGGGTCTCCAGCATCCACGGATAGAAGACGAGCTCAATGATGAGTTTATCAGAGAAGTGAATGCATCCGTCAGAGCCACAGCACCATGCATTAAAAGAGCTGAGGACAGAATGTCAGGACCAACCCCTGTGGTAATCTTAGTAGTAGGGAGAGGGTCGAACACCTCTCCTTTAGAACAAACGTGTAACTGTCATATCGTCACTCTGTCCAAATATGACTGGGGTATATATATAAGTGG
>LUCM01000540.1:27726-108975 GCA_008360955.1 Fasciolopsis buskii | reverse complement strand
CTGAGGGGAATTTGGATTTGAAGGAATGGAGGGCTGACCGAGAGAATATCTTAGGCCTTAACAGAAGGAGAACATTGTTGGCACGTTTTCTCTGGAACTTTATCTTATCGACACCTCATACTCTTAATACGCTGTCTTAAGTGCATTAATTTGTGTTTCACGCCAACTTTGGAAATGTACTCCCCCAGTTTTTTTTGCGATAATGTCTTTTCATTTGTTCGATTTCGGCGGAGTTCGTCTTCCTCCACTCTCGAATGCGTTCTATCTTCTTTCTCATCGTCCCTAATCGGGGTGCGAATTTTCTTCAGCTGACAGTTTCGAGCATAAATTCACTGCTCCAAAAAGTCAAACTGATTGAAGATGACGAACGTCGTGGTTTGCAAGCTCTTACACTGGCTGCCAAATATTGCCGCGATCAAGCCGCCCAGCTGGCACCAACCACTGTCGTTTGGAGTGGTGAAAGTACCACGGGCACAGAGACCGCACCTATACTCACCCCGATCAGTTCCCGCAGATCTGCTCCTAGTGTGGCCAACGTGTCCGCAATGAGTAATACGTCCAGTTTGATAGCTCGATACCTCGCACCGGACGACCTGGCCCGGGCTGCATCCGGACCAGTTCAGTCGGCTGTCTCCAAAGTAATTCTGGCCAGTAACACACAGTCCCAAGGAGATGTCTTGGCTACTGCTATGGCCACTCGGGATGTGACCACAGATCTAGTCACAGCAACCAAGGTGAGCAAAGTGCATTAGACTGTTCACACTCGTCTGCAATCTCTCATTATGTATATCACCCGGTTGGCACGAGACGGGAAATCGAACAGATTCGTATAAATCAGTTTATCCCTAAATCAGGTAGTGGTCATCTTGAACTCAGTTTCGTAACCGTTACTGGATGTGATTAGGAAAGTGCACTAAATGATGTTGGTTTGCGTTACTCACTACATGTTCCAATTAATTTGACTTATCAAGATGAATTATTTGGTCCATTTTTACACCTTCGGACGCTTGTTATTCTTACAAGACTAACGTTTGTCACAGCTCCAGGCTGGTTTGGAACAGTCGGTATCATGAATAGTGAGAGTCAAAGGAACTCACATGGAAATGCAACGTCTGTGACATACCCGTCACACCCAAACCTCATTTCAGAAAGGGGTTTAAAATATCGTGGTTGATAATGTTTCATTTTACGATTACAAAATGTGAGAATATCGCGCTGAGTATTCTCAACGTCCTTACATGTCCAATCACAGATTTTTCCTATCCAGTGGTCGTATTCTCTGCAAACCAACCACAGAGTTCCTCGTCTTCCGGACGTTGATTTCCGTTCTCTGTGCAGGATAGCTGCTCTGTACGGCTTTCGACAATTTGGACTTGTTGTTTACGGCTGCCATCGTTTACCTTTTGCGTCCTACTTGTCGGTGTTCTAACTAGGACTGGAATAAACGACGCGGTCATCAGGATATAGATATGCTGGAGTTAGCCTCGTTTCAGCCGTCTAATCTGAATCGATTGGAGAGCGGTTACTCACCGTAAAACTGTGCGTCAATAGATTTTTAACTAAGTTCAATACCTGTACCGTTAAAATTTCAGGATGGCGCACAGGTTATATCTGTTTTTGAACTTTTTCAACTTGTTGACTGCATGTATCGGGCCCTCTTTTCTCTTGTCATCCGGATGGGTGTAACCCGAACTAGCCAAAAATTTTTATTCAAGGACGATGTTAGATGTCAAAATTCGCCAATTGCAAAGGGCTCATTTCATTCGGAGGGAGAGCGTTGATAATCTAAACAAAATTCAGAGTGAAGTTTTACGGGAGGTAAAAGAAGTACGGTTGCAATCGGTCAGCCCCTCTTGTGTGACGCACATGAATTTTTGATATGACGTTAGATATAGACCGACGGCTATTCTTGACTTCTAGTCGGGCTTAGGGCGAGGAGGGATGACGAATTACAAATGTGGCTGTCATATGCTTGACTGACTTAAACGGTGGGAACAATGGGAAGAACCGACTGGTTTTTGCCTTCGGTGGTCCGAGAATTTTGGTGAATACTGGATGAAATGGACACCGCCCAGTTGGTGGAACTCAGTGAGTGGTGAACTGTCTCCCCCCGGGCATCCCAAGTTTGTCATTTTTCTCTAAATTAGACTGGCTCATGATCCTTATGAGTCCATGTGAATCCGGTAGGCGGGTCTCCTTTGATGTATGTGTTTATGCTCCCATAAATGCCAAAAAAATTCGTCCGTGTTCGTAAATGAAATACGGTTTGAAAAAAATCTCACGAGATTCATGCCTAAATGGACTTACTTGTTTAACCAATATTATCAATTTTTGGTCGTGCATACTGCTACCAAAATATTTCGCTCATTTGTGAGACCTGTATGTCTTACGGCGAGGGGAGGAGGAGGCGGAGGCGTTCTTGTATGGACCAACCGTTTAGGTCGGTATTAGTGTCTGTACAGGATCGTTAGTATTACTCAGGGTTGCGCCTGAATATATATATATATATATATAGAGAGAGAGAGACTCCATACTTATGGACCTTTGTTCGACTTGCACCTTATTGGGTATAGCTACTGGTCACATTAAGTTGACTGTCATGAAGTCATGGTTGGGGGTTCGCTATTTAGGTTTGTCGCAGAATTCTCTTTCAACCCTTATTAATAATTGTTCGCAGATGCATTCGTGAACTGTTTCAAAAGCCTTACTTGACGGGAATGCGTAATCGCTCGACTCGATGGTGAATTAGTAAAATCAGTAGAAATCAATGGTGATTTGAAAATACCAGTTTTTAGTACTGTAGCTACCCGAGCACAATGCGACCCTGAAAGATATCACTCAATTTTTGCTAAATTCATTTGGGATAGTAGTCCAAGAGCGGATTACCACCTTGTACTCTGATATATGTGGTCGACAGACACCCAGGTCAGAATAAGGATTCGTGGGTGGTATACAAACCATTTCCTAAATTGGCATTTCCTTATAGTCGATCGATCTGTAGACGTGACAATTTGGGTTGTCGATCTTACTAACTGTAGTTGCGTGAATACACCAATGCATTACACCTGCATTGTAGAGTAGCCAGTGGTCCTCTTCAAATCAATACAGACCATGTTTGATTGGTTACTGTGATATTCTTCTGATTGGCGGTTTGAAAGCAAGACAAATCATGTTTCTTTGGGGCGCTATACGTACGTACAGAATCGATACATAGCAAACCTAAAATGCGAATCGCACAAGGAACCTGGTAGTTCCTAGCTATTAAGGCAATGTACTGCTGCTAGACGAACAGATAGATAGTCGTAAATTCAACTTCGACCATTGGTTTTCGATCGATAGCTTCATACGATTTCAAGCTGAAATGATCGCCGCGGACACAGTCCGTCAGACGCTTGCGTGACTATCTTTACTGATTGAAATCGCAACCATTATAAGCTCACAAGACTTTGGGGGTGTACTCAGCCAATAGTAACGGGCAAATAGAAACCAAATTAGATACTCTTGGTTTATTGCCTGACAAATTGATCTTGGATGGACCTTGTCCGGCGCGTACATCTGATATGCCAGGTTGTAGTTTTTCATCGGACTTACTTTTTCCGTGTTTGTGTTTGTGTTTGTGTGTGTGTGTATCAATGTTGTCCTTGTGCAGATCGTTGGGTCTGACGCAGTCGAAATTTGTCCAATTTTCAGCAGGCGCACACTGTTGATTAGGACCACAGAGCCTCGGATTTAACTTGATAGTTCATGCCCAAACGAATCTGTCAAATTTCTTATCTTTCTAAACACCCCGGTATCACGATGGCTGCAATATAAATTGCATAATTAGTATTGATACCCTTTACCTGCCGCATGTCGATGCACTGGATTGCAACACACACTTCATGGGTCCTGTTCACAAACGTCAGGTTCGTAAATCGAACCAACTTACGGTTTACACGTCCAGTGAGCTCTGCCTCCAACGTTAAAGTTGTGATTACCAGAATGATAATGAGGCTGGATTGTTCAGTCCCTAAAAGTCTGATTTTGCAGCCGTTGCCTGGGGATTGACAATTTTTCTAATGGTATGCTTGACGTATGGGTTTCCTGCCCCACAGCCATTAGTGCTCACTACTCACCGATGAGGGGAACCGGTGGCCATGACCTTGAAACCTGTGGTAGCATAGAACCGCGTAGTGTCTCACTAGGTCAGGTGTGTTAACGAGCCGACGGCTCTGGGATTCGAACCTGTGGCCTTTTTGATGACTTGACTCGCCGCCCAATCACGCAACTGACTATCGATTACATGGATTAATGATAAAAATGTAATCAAATAGGACAAATTACGTAAGACCTACTGAGGCTAATAAAGGGATTTGTACCACCAGGAAAATAAAGTAAGATTGATGACAGTTTGCCTTAGTCCAGGTCGTTACCACTCGTGAAATACTCTAACCCTGTGCAGTACAATAACACCATTTAGCATCGTGCTCGCCAGTTTCTGGTAGTTCAGGCGGTCTGTGAGTTTTTGAGACATGCCCTTTCTGTTTTCTAGTCCCATAAATAATGGTGTACGAAGTTAGTTCCTTACGGCTATCATTCGATGTATTTTAGTGTAAAATCAGGCTACCGAGTAGTATATTTCGCATACGGATGGATAAAATTTGCCCGGAAGCACGCGACCGGTTTAGCGGTTATTGCCGCTCTTCAGATATGCGTACCCGGTACTCTGTCCATCCATCCCTATACTAGTGCACGCTTTCTTAGCTTCTCGCTAGAAACTCATTTGAATCGTTAGGAGCGTGAATGGATGTTAAATCTATTTAGGAATAATATAGTGATTCGTCGAGGGTTAGCCTCGCCTGATCGACGACAATCCTCCGGTGAATCCCCATGTGGTTCTTTAATGGACTTATCATCCATTCGTGCTCCTGACGATTCAAATGAGATTCTAGTGTAAAATCAGTCTACTTCAGCTAATACTTGGAACTCAAGAGCGAGTGTGACATGTTTTCCGTAATCGTGATAGCAAGTTGAGGCACAGTCAGTAGCCCAACAATGGTGATTCACCTAGGTCCACGTAGGAAAGGAAATATGGTAGGTCTGTTACTGGCGAAGCCACAACCGTCAATCGTCACACTAAGAGTTTGTACCGGAGACACTCGGTCAACAAGTAGAGCGTAGAATCAGAGGATCATTATGCAGTTTCCTTTATTCAAACATGTCCGGAAACTACATTGACTTTGCAAACTCAGACGCATAAACTGGTCACAAATCATCTCATTGATTTGCACAGTTTTGAAACAACCGCATCACGCGTATTTGCGTACCACGATCACGTTATCATGGCCGAAAAGTGGGTTTGTAAGGACCTTCGGAATGGCATACACGTCCAAGCAACCGGATATTTATATCATGGCATGCTGCCGACTGTCTGTCTTTTCGTTCGTTCACCTCGACATACAATGCTTACCAGTTTTAGAGGCATTGTGCCGTCATTCCGTTGCCGCCAATTTTGGACAACTTGTTTAATAACGGTTCCGTTTTGTTAGTATTTGTAATGGTAGTATAACAGCGTTATACATGGTGGCAGAGACAAAAAGTTGTTGTCACCTAGCTCGATGTTTGTATTAAACATAGTTTCAGCAAAACAATCACATCAGTACGGGGTATGTGTTCTTGGGGTGCGAGTGGAGGAGGGGGAGGACGATGCGCATCCGTGCTTTGATTTACCAGCTTACTCTGGCACGCAGCTTGCCAAATCTCGCTTCCGTTCATCTGCTGTTGCACGCCCGTGTGGGCGTGTCCGCTAAATAGCGACCGAGCGAGCGAGAGAGAGAGAGAGAGAGAGAGAGAGAGAGAGAGAGAGCGGTTGCTTGAATCTGTCCGATCGTCTACTTATCGATTAATTTGTCCATGTATACATGCATATAAGTACGTGCACAGGCACTTTGGTTCCAGCGGCAACTAGACTCTACAGCTTATCGCGCGTGCTATTCGCCATACATCAGCTAGCATTATTCACTCAAACGCCCATTTGCCTCACACATACAAAGCACACAAAGCACGCATGCGTAGTTATGCGCACTAAGATATCAACGAAGAATATTTCATCGTGAAGGTTGCTATGTTTGTGTTGTTGGTGGGGGACAGTCTTTGTGACTACCATTTAAAAGGTTCGTGGGACAGCCAGTTGCCGTTTCCAGTGGTACGCATCACTTTGCGTACATAGTATTTTATTGGTGATATCATGCTCTTGCTGTATACATGTCCCTTTTATGCATCATCCAATCGATCGAACACAATCCCTCCATCGATCGAATATGCTAGCTCTGGTACACATACACCGTGGACAATCGTTCTGGTCTGCACGTGCGCCCTACTGTGGTCACACACACACACACACACACACACACACGCGCGCACTTGGGACGTGACAAGCGTAGTGTTTGCTTTCGACTGGTGCATTTTGTTTATACCCTATTGATCTCGTAGCACAAGGTATTCTGTTTCATCTCAACCTTAGTCATCTGATTTCTAAAAGAGACTGCTCAGTACCTTGTCAGGTTGAGATCTTTTTGTTGATCCTCTATCATTTCAAATCTCAGAGTCGAGGCCTATTGGTCTTTGTCATTCGTATATCAGTGGACTTACCAGTATGCACCTGATGCACGCGTTCCATCCACACTGCTACCAAAAAGTTTTAGAGTAAGACATAAGACCCGAGATTAATCAGGGATTTGATGAAGCCGTTGTCATCTTCGTTGTGTTTACTAATTTCACGGAGTAATGTGAAACCTTCCGGCTTTGTTTCCCCAATCTCGGTCTTCTTGACCAATACTGCAGTGTATTGTCAGTCTTCTCCCGGCTATAAGGTTACCTTTTGACGGTAAATATGTGGATTGATTGTGATGCCGTACCGTAGGAATTCCTTCGGCATTTAAAAGAAGACATGTTGATTCGGAGGAAACTTCCATGCAGTCCGGCGATTACCAGATATCAGTACATGATTGAAACATACATAGGACAACTCTTTTGCCAATTGAGTCTGATATAATGGTATAGTGTAGGCTGTGAATTCTGTAGTCTGAGGTATTTAAAATTCATCTGGAATTGTTTGAGTGGTACAGTCGACGATTCCTCACAAGCTTTAACGTGTAAAGCGCCATCTTATTGATCACTTTAGCAAACGAAATAGAGAGGGCATCCACATGGCCCGCTCCCAATTTCAAGGCAGTGATCTTCAGTTCTCTCGCATTGGTGCCAGCCTTTTAAGGCTTGTCAAGGCTCCTTTTTACCTCAGCCGTACTTCACAGGGTATAACGGAATCATGGCAGCAGTAACGCCTTCAGAGGCGTCGATTGTTATGCTCCTTGGATGTCCTCCATTTCCTTGCTCTTCATCATTCTATCTCTCGCCAGTGCTTCGGCAAAGCTGAGGGACCCGACTCTAGCAAACAGCAATGCTGGTAGGCTAAACTGACTTGAGACTAGCCAAAGTCAAGAAACCTCGGCGACATGTTGTTCGGCATGTGAAGATAGTTTTCACTGAATAAGATGGGGGGTGCAAGGTCAGCTGTGAAGGAAATCTGCTGAATTAAGATGAGACTAATGGACTTTAGGGTTACGTCCATTACAATAAATATGGTGACCAACCATACACATAGTACTGTCTTGCCGCAACTTCTAGAGGTTCATCCCCAAAAAATGGATTGGAGTTGTCGACATTCGTTGGACCAAACACTCAGCAAGCTTCACAACCATTCATGAAGTTGGCTTGTTTTTACAAGTAGGTAGCTGCGGTGATGCGGGAAAACAAATTTCTGAATAGTTTCCTTGACTGGTCTCTGATTTCTTCTAGTAGTAATGTGTAATTATTCACGAGTCATCGTAGGAGTAAAATTAGACATACGAAATTAGAAGAGGAAGATAGTGTCAGTACATGGTTAACATGACCTTTAGTGTGTGAAAATAAAACGTTGTAATTTCCACACAGAAGATAACAAGACGAAGAGTGTGAATTATTCCCTGACTTAGCACCGCGTGAAGTTGAGAACGAACAAATGTCTGACTGCTTAGGGTTCATCAAAGCGCATCGCCGACTAGTGAAAAAGCTTTTCGGTCAAAGAGTGAAAATAGGCCGTATTTGAAAGTTTGACAATCCAGTGGGTTTGTGCGCACGAGCTTATTTTCTAGAAAGAAACCAATACAACACTTATCCGGTATTACAATCCAAACCAGATTATTGAAATCGGTTCATAGTGCTTTCCACAGTGCGAGAATAATGACAAAATTCATCAACATAGACTACCTGATTATTTTGCTGGTCCTCCGTTAAATCCGAGTAGTGTGCAACCTTCCCTATCCATATTGTCTGAACCCTTACCAAGTAATTGATTTCCAGCCTGAATATTGCTCGCGCTGTCATTCCAGTTAACCTTAGCGATGCTAGACAAACATCGATAGTCGAAAACTCCCATGCGATCAACATCTGGCGCGTAAAAACTCCATGTCCCGCAGCCATGAAACAGAATTGTACACACTGTACCACACAAGTACCCACGGCCTTTCAACTTCAGTGAAAGATCAGGTTGGCATCACAAACGCTTCAATTCACCGTACACCGCTCATGTTTTAGATGTACGCATACTCCCCACGACTAATACGCTAGCAGCCTTCGTCACTCAGCTACCGAATTTGGTGTGGTAGTCGACAATTTTCAGCTTCGTCTCTTCGAGCACGAAGCTCGAGAAACACCGATATCCACTCTTGTGACAGCATTATGGATTTTTAAGGTTCAAAGCACTTTCCGATTGGGGCCACAATTTTTATGAGGTTGTCTAGTGCACGTTGCGCATGATACTTACCTTCAAGCAAACAGGCGAAATTTGCGGTGTAATCTAGGTCATTTTGATACCCACGTCTTGGAGATCTCGTAAGCCAATCTCCGTTGCCCTGATGAATCGTCATTTCGTTGTCTAGTTCTCAACTGTTTACTCTCTATTGATCAGTCGTATTCAAACGGTCTACCTCGCACGGTTTGAGTGTAAATTTTATTTGATTTGTTTTCTTGCTAACCAGTATTCGGGGAAAAGTAGTTTTTGAAATGCACAAATAATTCATAAGTGGAATCACAATAGTGGCGTTCGGTTGAAAATCTGTTAAACTGGTAGAACACATCAGTCGCAGTGCCTTTCCCCTTCGGTCAGTTTCTCCTCCGGCCATAAATGAGTGACCGCCATCTAGTTCCTACAATGTTTTACGTTTGTTGTATAATAAATAATATAAAGGAACGAAATATTTCATTGCATGTGTCTGGTGTGATTCGTTCCACCGACTTCGTTGGGGAGTGTTAGTTGGTTTTTGCAATCGGTAAAATTAGCTGATATGGTAGGATAAACTTTGCTCTTGATTGTTGATTCTGATACCTTTCTATGTGATAAGGATCTATAACTTGACTGGAAACTATTCACCATGTAGTGTCAACATTTAGCCCACTACTGGGAACCGCAATGACATTGTAAAACCGTCCTATTTTCCTAGGGAAAGAGAACATGTCCAAACGCTTCTAAATGAAGCTCGAATCTGAAGTGGACAGTTGTGAATCAGACAACGGCATTATGTAATCCAAACTGGTTTTCATCAGTTCCTTCAGTATCGAAGCTAAAAATTACGGGGCTTTCGCCCTCGACTTCAGTATTGACAGCCGAACTTAATTTACTAATGAAACCCGTTATTGAAACCAAAATGCCTATAATGGCAGGGTATTATGGTCATTGTGAAAGCGGGTTCTTTCGGTAGTATTTGATTTGACCACCTTTGGATGATTCAGTAGCACTCAATCATCTAGCCCCCCCTCCGGCCGTCTGTGCCATTTGGACCTATTCCCGTTCCGATACAGTGCGTGAACGAACAACCTTATTGGCCTCAATCTTCTTCGCCAGCGTAGCTCTGTCTTGGTTATCAACACCGGAATAACGTGTCCATTTCACTATATTGTCCTCTAAATTGAACTGAGTACGCACTTCTCTACTATAACCACCAATCAGATGCAACGGAATTGATTCGGAAGATAATCACGCCAACTGTATTCTCCCGAATGAGTCCGATTATTCAACATGCATCCTCAAGTTAAGTGTACAGATGCGGCGAAAATTGCCCGAGGTCGGTCAATTCTGTCCGAAATGTGGTTTACATTGTTGTCATAACCGTGTAAAACGTCCACTTATTGATCCGAATACCATTTAGCTTCAAAGCCAACGATGTGTCCGTCTTAGTGTTAAAATATCCCCCATTATATTACGATGAATTATTCTCGTGTAGGTGGTCATCCGATCGATAATGAGCGCAAGGTCTATGTAATACTTGGCGGAATCGTGCAACGTAACTTATTTCTATTCTTTGTTCTACCCTGGGCCTTCGCGTTTGGCCCACCTCATGGCTTTCGATCGTCGCCGCCATTATTGACCTCAGGACGTGGACAGCTTCACTGGGCCTCCCGTGGCGCGGACGAGCGCAAGCGTCACGGTGGCCTTCGCTGCACGAGTATAGCGAGTGTTCCATCCTCGAGGCTCTCTCATCACTTTGATTGCTTATTGGCGGATCGATCAGTGAATTTTCTCTTCTCTCTTGAGCCCCCGACATAATGCCCATCTTGGTTTGTCATCCTATTGGTCACAAAAACTGACCAATCTCTAGTTTATCGTCCTGGTTCTGATTGGCCGATAATTGCGTGAGAGTGCGTTCGTATCAGCACGTGCGTTGTACTGTTTATCTTTATGTGAAAACTTAGATTAACGCCGAGCTGAGGCGGGCATGGTTACCGGCTCGCAGAAGCCCGGGTGACCAGGCTTACATGCTGGTCAACTCTCCGACTGTTCGCTCGTTTGTGTGCACTGTCGATCACTCCCTTACGTGTGCAGGCGTGCAACCGCATTCCTCGCGTCCTAGACGTAGGCCGGATGGCCATCTGCGCGATGTATTACCTTCGTTTCTGTGCCTTTCATCGTCTTGACAAACATACATTGCCAACTGAGCCAAGGGCACAGTGGGTGCAGCCAAATATAAGCCGTCTATGAACAAGACCCTCGTCGACTGTACGTGATTGCCTTTAGCATCTCTGATTGTCATTCTCATGTGGTCCGTTCTCATGTTCCCGTATCCAGGCCCTCCTTCGTTTTTCCGAGGCAGCTCCGGAGACCAGAAACGCATGTGGGGCCACATCGAAGGAATTGTGCGAGGAATTTGCCGAGCTTTTGGATGCCTTGAAAGCGGTAAGCATATGTACATCATTCATGCTTGTTGAATTTCTTTCATTTTGGTGATCCATTTACGGCAAGCAGTTTATTTCATTACATTCTCAATGCGGACATATGATCATTTTAAGAAGCATTAGTGATTCCTCTGAAGCCAAGCTTCCAAACGAGAGCGGTATCATTATTTTTATTGTGTACAACGGTAGGGAAATTTCGCCCTCTCATCCTGCGCGGAACTTAGGTTTCATTTCAACTTGGAATTAGGGTACTGTCGCATTAACAAATCTGCGGCTCATGATTCCCTCTCGCTATACTGGTCGCACATTTAAAATGGGTTTTGAACTCTCAGAGGTCTTACTACTCAAGCATTTTTTGCTATTCGTCTCCACTTTGTGTAAGCCGCTGCATATCCTTAGTAGACCTAGTCCCCATCATTGTGACTCATCTTTCTACGAGTGCCTTTCCGATCGATGCTTGCATCGCGACTTGGCCAAGTAGTCAAGGTCGGTCGATTATCACTTCCCTTTCGCCGCGCGTTTCGGTCCGCAAATCCATTGCGCGCCCTACCAATCGTTAATGACTCAGTTCGGTCTGATTCCGTCCCGTTAAGGTCACTCGCCCCCAGCGATGGTAATCAGGGTCTGTCGAGGCGAAAACGATGCGACCAGGAGTGGGTGGGCAGCGACCGGAACCTCGACCTTAGTCTAAACCCACGGTTCGAACTGCCTGATTGTCGTGACTAGGTTACTGTTCCTTTCCTGTCATCCTATTGGTTGGGACTGACGTGTGTGTGTGAGTGAGAGGGGGAGCTGAATTGGCCTCGGGATGTACAACTTGGGATAGTCTTTTGGTTCCCATCGATTTATTTTCAGGATATTCTATACTCTGAATGGCTTTGGTGTGATCAAAGATGAAATTGTTGCTGCTGCAGTCGTTCGTAGCGATGTGACCAAGAAAAGACAAAATTAACGCGTTTGTTCGTGTCCGTATGGTGTTCTGATCATATTTTTTATTGTCCATTCTCCGTATGCAAGTGGAAATGCCGTTTGCCACAGACCGAGGAAAAGCCGCCATAATATAAATGAGAAAGTTTTCATAATTATCACTCTTTAGACTCCCAAATTCCGATGGTATAAAAGTAGTTGTCATTTAGATATCTCAATAGACTAGCTGATAATAAACATTGCTCACAGATCTAACGTTATCAGAACCTAGGCGAACAAGCGAAGCCACGGTGAATCGTTTGTATGGGTTCGCCGGGCGTGTCAGTTTTTCCATCAGATTCGATTTTGTCGGCGTTGCATTATGCAGTTTCCCCAATCGGAAGTGGGACTTTGTAGGGAACTTTTGCTCCTATCGCCAAGGAGACAAAACAAGACACGTAATTCGCAAAGCTTTGGGAGCCAGTGGTTGATGGTATATTCTATGCGCCATTCGGTCGATTCAGATGGAAGATCCAATGCTATGACAGTTATGCATTGGGTATTGTTTTTTTTCTAGTGGTAATGCTAATAGAGGAATGGCCTGTGTAAATTGAACGCGGATAATTCTGTTACAGTATCAGTATCATTGGTTGTGGAAGGCAACTCGCTGTGACCACCCGGCTTGTTATCACATCTAGTCGATGTGGTTCTATGCCACTTCAAGTTTCAGGGCCACGGTTGCCGGACTTCTTCATGTAGTGGGCCTTAGTCGCTATGGCTCCTAACGCTTCCCGTGCAGCCTTGTTTTAACCATGTCGTGGGAAAATTCCGACTGACCGCACGGGCCGTCGACCGGCAGATTTTTACCTGATCTTTCCAAGTAAGTACCCGTTCTACTTATCCCTCCATTTCATCCAATCGGTATCGTGATCTGACTTCCGCGCTCCACTTTTTTCAATCCTTAATTTCCATTTGCAGACGCTACTTCCGAACTGCCGTGCGGCGGATCGGGAACGGATTCCGAATACCACAAGGCGCATCGCGGATTTGTCACACTCGCTTCTGAGTTTGCTTGACAGCTTACGCGGTAAGTACAGCTTATATGACTGCATAAGTTCATATATTTTGTGCTGTCTTGCTCCACCGTTTGCCCAGTCCGTCACATGAATGCAAAATTTGTCCGAGCTTGTCCTGAAATCACTAGGTAACATAGTTAGCGCTTGGTGATTGTCTGTACAGGCGACGAAATTTCGTGAGATAATTTCGTTTCTGTTGAATGATGCTTTGGAGCTCTTCGGCTTAGTTCTGGAAGTTCAGATTTGTATCTTGCTCATTGTCCATGCTTGTCTCTTCTGAATTTCGTTAGATCAGGCCAAAATTAGCGCAGCTCAGTTAGGTTTCAGTAACAAACGACTGAATTCTAACGGCCGCTATTTGTTATTGCCAAACAAGAGTGTATCCGCTTCAGTGCACGAAGCGCAACGTGTGCGCATATCAACACCGCTTGTGACTAATGGCTTCAAGTTTATCAAAGTTGGGCTCACCCAGACTAGGTGATTCTCGTATCGGTACTATGTAAAGTGTCTTTTAGTATCCAGTCGATCGCTTGCTAATTTCCGTCTCTCTGTATTTACCCCCACCTCTTGTTTGTCCCTCCCATTTCCTTGGTGCATGCCAAAATAATCGTTCAAAAAACGCAATAATTTTTCGCGTCTTGTGCTATGTTAACTATCGGTGTTTGCATGTGTGTGCTTTTGTATCCTAATCACGGATGTCGCCAACCTTTTCTTTATGGTTCTTTTACGCTGGTTATCTGAATATCTTCGGTTTCGACATGTGCATGGGTTTTCTCTTGTTGTCTCAATCTCGCTCTATTGACTGTGTTGTCTGGTCCCGATTCTATCTCACTTTGGGGACTTACAGAAGGGCCACGTTTGGTCATGTATTTCCGTGCCAGTAGTCCTGAATGTGAGTATCACTTGCGCACGTTTCTGTGTATGATGGTTGCTCCTTCATGGATCTGTTTCGATTCATCTTGGTGTTTGGCAGTGGTGAACCCTTTTCAATCTCTTGATCCCTTGTTCGGTGTGACATCTCCCCTCCTCTCTTGCATTTGTTTTTCCGACGGCTACCGCTTTTTTGTCGTTCTCACAGGTTGTATCTCGGTTTTGCTTTGCATGCATTTCAATTTGTTGGTCATACTCGCACACTGCAGTGTTCTGCGTGCTCTCATCCCGCAGGAGAGGAGTTATTTTTTGGGTGCTGTTGTTGTGTCCCGCTGTCCACTTCCGTTCACATTTGTTGTGTTCAACGAGGTCCGTAAAAAATGCAGAACACTTTACGCTTCCGTTTGTTTCAGGGCGGGATGTTGCCGAGAAGTTTATCGGCCGTCATGTGGCCTATCATCACCACTACGTCCCAAACTATTCAATAGGTAAGCATGACCATTTTACTCTACAGCTGCTCGTTAATTTTTTTTCACCACTAGTTGGGAGATCATCTTGTGGTCTATCCATTCCTGTGTTTCTGTCCGGAGCAAGGTGATTTCATGATTTTAACTAGAACTACGTCCATTGTCATCGTATGAACCTCGAGTCAGGCATAATTCCAAGAAGATTTAGGATACTATGAGTAGTTTCTTTTTTCATTGTATACATCTATATATATATATATTTATATATATATATATATACATGTTAGTATTCGCCTTTTTAATAAGCATTTGTGAGAGACTCAAATTTTCCCATCGTCCTGCATACCATCCATGCAGTTGGTTTTAGTTCTGAACCACATTTGTTAACATTAGTCGCAACGCCCCACGAACCTTTGCCTAGAAGTCGCAATGCAGCAGCTGATGCCAGCGCCCTTACAGTCCTCTGCCCGTTCAATTCGATCTCTGTCAGATGAGCTCGATAATTGCACTCCGGGGACGATAAGGCATTACACAGGCGACGAAATCATGCTCAAAAAGGAGTCCAAGCGTAATCTGCGATGACGAACTGGATCTTTGCATACAAAGTTTTTCCGTCAGATGTAGTCTGCTTCTCGCGGAGCCCGTTAATCCAACACGGTAGTCGAACAACATTCATAGCTTGTCCAACGTATGGTGAGATGGCGCGCATTGCGGTATTAAAAACTTCACAGTGAGAAAATAACCGATGTCGCGACAGCGCTGCAGGTAGTCGAATGCCACTTAGACCTCCACTCTCCGTAATATGATTTCCACGACCTCATAAGCCGTGCTGCAGCTCCAGATCTTAGTTTTGCAAGCAATAAGATTCCGCTAACCTGCTCTTATTTATCAGTTTCATTCGGTACGATTTGTTAGATGAAGCTGATGAGTACATAAAAGGGAACACGTAGCTGACAGTTTTGTACAAACACTGCGGTTGAATGGAGCAAACCGAATGTCATATCCAGTTATCAAGCCATCCAAAACGTATCGCACTTGTGATGTTTCTAAGAAATGGGATTTTGTCCATATATTTTAGATTCGAAAGTCTTCTATTGGAAAGGAATCTTATTTTACCAGTCGGCGGGCGAAGCCGCGTGATATATCACTTAGCCTTTTGAATTTCAGCCTGCCAGCACAAGCTGAGACAGCAGGCAGGTTACTTTCATTGAAGACTGTTCATTGTGCATGAACTTGTTTTTCTTCTTGCGCAATACCAACCTTCAACTGGAATCGTCCGTGAGCGTGACAAGAAAGCGTGAATCCCACCGAACCAGACTCAGTGACGCAGGTATAGAGGCGAAAGTACTGAAAGAGGGATCATTCGAGTGATAGCACCAAGTGACTGAATACGAAAACTTCGGGTACGATGCAGTTCATTCATGGGGATCTCGATCGGTGCACCAAACCGGTTTTTTTTGCGCACCAACGTTCGTGACTACCAGGAACAAACCAGTGTCCGTTAGCACTTGTTGGATAATGCAAACTTTGTTTATCAGCTGTTTGAGTAAAATCAAGTGAAGTCATGCTGGAATATCGCTCTGAGATGCTGTAACAGGTATAAACAGCTGATGCATTAGATTGCCACACAAAATTATATATACAGTGGATAATCCACTCTAGTTTTGTGGTTCTACATTTTTTTAAATCTGGGTGTGTGCTCCAAGCGCTAAACTCTCACGGTTACGGCCTTCGTACGCAAAACCTACATTCATGGTCCCGAGATAACTTGTCGCCACTGCTAACAAATATTGTTTTCAAGTAGAAAGTTCTCAACGAATGAATCGCTACTTCAGGCCTACCACTCTTGGTGTTATATCCGAGTTTAGTTTTATTCGCCTTTCAAAGTTTTGTATCGAACTACCAGCCTCTCAACTGACGTGGTCTTTGAGGACAAATCATGCAGTGTTCCTTCGTTTAGCATTTCCTTCCCTTGTTACTATATCTGCGTTTGGTTGGTGTCCACATCAATCTGGTCCATTCGGTTGAATGGTCAGTTTCCTTCTTTCAGTTTCTATCTCTCGTCCAACAGTGTTGCTCGTCTAGAATTGTCCGGATTTAAAAGAACTATTATCTTCGTAGTTTCTTCTGGTTTCATATCAAATTGCCGTTTTTCGGCTTTTCTAGCCGGTCCTGGTTCCGCACATCGTAGTGTATACATTCGTCCCCCTTGCTATCCACTCCGCTTACCGCATGGCTTGACGGACGAGAATGCCAGAACAACTGGTGTCACCGAGGCAGAGGCAGAATCACGGATACAACTGGCCATTCAACAATTGGAACAAGCTCTGACCGCCTCGGAACAGGTAAGAATTGCGTGTTGTTAAAACACAGGGCCCCGTTCTTTCTATTCGTTCCAACGTGACATGGAAGCCGGCAGTTGAGATATGTTTGGGTTACTTGGTGTCGTGATACGTGTCTGCTACTGCGATGCTATCCGCTCAAATAGTGCACACCAGTGACCAAACATATTCTCACTAGCCAGCTCTAATCTTCGCATGATATTGCACGCTCATTTTGATAGTTCTCTGAACTGTTGACCAACAAATACTATGCACAGACTCTACCTGTTATGTCAACATTTTTCGAATTTCAGCCGACTCGGATCCATGGGGATGGAGTTAACTATTCACTTAATGGGCTTCAAATGCATCATGTGAATATTAGTGCACAAATTCGATGTGCGGGTCCCCGGAAGGTCTCCGAGGTTCTGTCGGTTTTACTTCAAGCTGGTGGTTTTCACGAGGTTCTGGTAGCCTGAGCTTGTACTGAAAGTCGCGAGCGTTTCACGGACTATGAATGAAGGCCAGCTAGCGGCATTTCTGACTTGTAGGGTATATTTGTTCATCATCTTTCCGAACATGTCTTAATTCACAAAATTTTTCTAACCTAAGGAACAAACACAAGACAAACCGTTTTAGGAGGTGATGCATCAAGGCAGTCACCTGTGGTCTAATTCGCTTAGTCCGTTTGTAGTCACTTGCTGTTTAGCAGCGTTTCAGTCACTTTTGTACAGTTGATTTCATTCACTGTTTTGTGAACCTCTTAGCACCCCACGAGTTTTTGCCTTAGAGGACGGCCTAATGAGTAAACAGATTGAAAATGTCGATGCGGCTCTTCTGCTATTAGAGATGTGCCGTATCTATTTTTCACAATCTCGGTGCTCATAGAATGCGTCCAAGTTGTTAGCTAATACAATAAAATTCTGAGGTGATTAATGGCCAGTTTACGCGTGAAACCATATTTCTTGGTTGGTTTTCCTGAGTCGAAATCTTGTGCCTTTTAAAGATTTTTCAAATTTCTCCTTATCCAGAGCTTCAAGGGAAGTGATCTATTGTTACGAGTCGCGCGTTCCGCTGCTTTGGCCACGCAGAATTTGATACACACCGCTCGCTCCATCGGTTTGGTGCCCGCATCCGAACCTGCTGATCGGGCGCGTCATGCTCCACATGGTTCGGCCTCGTTGTGGCGCACCGAGTTGACTGTGTCTTTGGCCACTCAACACATGTGTCAGTTGTCCTTGTTGTGCTCTGAGGCTTTGCGTGCAGAGTGCGCCACTCAGAATGGATTTGGGAAGCCAAATGTTAACGAACTGTTTGGCACATCGATGAGACTAGTTCCTTCGCGCGAGCGCCTCTTGGCTGCAGTACGTAAAGTAGCTGCAGCCAGCGCCCAGCTGTTGATGTGGGCCAAAGCGCGCAAGTTGTCTTACAGCGCGAATGACATCCAGAAACTACAGGTGAGACACTACCCTTCACTTGTTCTCTCGAGTCTTTTTGCCTCCCCTTTTTTCATTAGGAAATGGTTTCATATGCGCACCTGGCTCATAATGTGACTTGCCCAAGGTTAGAAATGAATCGAAAGAATAGTTTCATTCCAACTGATTGTCTGCAGTCATAATTAACCACGTGATTACTTATCGTCTCTCGCAACACAGTTTATTTGTGCTATGAACGAAGAAAAGCAGTCAAATGCACACGGTCTTTTCTTTTTGAAGCGGAAAGTAGTGTCGAAAATACGCAATGGTGGTATCTTCGCTGGGCTTATTGACTACCGACTCTAAGCCTTACTTCCATCTCCCCGGACTTTATCATTCGTTCAACTTACCTGTGGCTCCAGGAAACCAAGGCATTTATCGAAGACCCCGCTCCTACAAAACAGTGCAGATAGGCCGAACCGCTTTGAAGGCAACGAAGATCTAAAAACTCATAAAATGTTGTTCAATGTGCCAAGTCAATTATTTCCAATTGGAAAGTTGAGATCTGCCATATGGATTAACAGATATGGATTCGGATAATTCCAATGAAATGGCGAACAAACAACTGGAAAGACGCTGGTTGCCATGCACAAAATACTGCCACTTTGGTGTAGATTTTAGAGGTTCAACCTAAAAAAATCCGATTGACGTTGGAGAATTGTGTTGTACCAAGCATTCGGAAAGCTTCGAAAACGTCCATGAAAAATGTTTATCCTCACAAGGGAACCGCATAAAAACACTTCCTCGAAATATAGCCAACTAACTCGGACGACCATACTCCCTCGCTTTCAAGTGGGATTTTACTATTGTAACTCCGCTGCTAGATGCGAATACGGGGAATTTGCTCGACCTGAACAGTTTTCGCTGTTGGAGAAAAGCACTACACTTTTCTCCCACTGCCGTATTTCGGGAGAGAGTTGACAAAATGAATTTTGTAGCCCCAGGTTGCCCAACCATAATTGTCCCATATGAAATGTCATGCCTCGTGAACCAGGCGATCGCCGACCTGCCTATGTCTAGTTTCGTGCATCGATATCAGTATTGCTAGTTTGATTTCAACACTGACACGCATATGTGAACAGTTGTACGATTTCAAAACCAGGTAGCGTCATCAAGAGCACTTGGACCTTAGGTTTAGAATATATAATGACAGCCAATTCGAATAATGTTTGGCAACAGTGCAACCACTGACCTTGTATTAATGTACACTCGTTCTGGTTGCTCACTCACGACGTCGAATAATCGTAGAAGAAAAATAAGATCATGAGTCAAAAAAACCATGACGGAAAAAAGCATTTCGAATGCTGATTGCGGCATTTAACCATATCACTCCGCATTTTCCTAATCACTGCTCACGGTCATTTCTCATGCTCATGGTCCCGAAAATTTCCGCGCTTCATCGTAATTGGTCTTCGAAGGTATCTGCGAGCTTCGTACAGAACACTTGAAATCGTACGTATTCATCGTTTGTGAGGCCCACATTGCCTGGGATTTTTCGAGGGTCTGTCACTGCGCCCAGTCTTTTTAATCTGCCCCTCCATGTTCGTTTGGGCGTTGCGGATTTTGTTGTGTTGATGATCGCGTTGAGATCGCCGACTGGTACTGAAGTCGACATTTATCGTCTAGATACAGTTGAGTATGACATGGTTTTTGTGTTAGTACGACCGCAGACTAGGCGTGATATAAGTCCCCATATGTGACCCGAAAGATCGACGGTCTTCGACAGATCCACGCCACCGATGACGAGTAACAGGATGATCAATCCGACTCCGACGTTGTGAAGGGGAGAAGGATCAGTTTGATCCGCCCGTCTTCGTCGGAACTTGCCTCGATTGACGAAACCGTTCTATCCCGACACTCAAGTTTCGATCCAAAATGTTGACCTCATTCATTCTCAGCTGAACATTTGACCAGTCTACCAATCCAGTGTAAACGAGAAAGACGCTTGCTGAGTATTAATTCGATTTTTTCGTTGATGGCGACGGTTCTGGAAGTATTGAATAGGAATAGAGTAGAGTGACTGGGACATGTCTTAGGAATGCTTACAGAACGACGGCATTGTCGCTTACGCTGTTCCACTAAGCAGGCAGTCGTTGGGATATAGATCAATGGACCAATCGGTGACTTGGCGAAAATGTATGAAAACCCCAGCCAGCAGACTGGCTCGTGCAGGTTCAGTTAGCCTACCGCATCGGGGTCCACGAAATCCTACCCAACGGACTTCGGAGACAGTAGGTGATACGGCTCAATGTCGCAGTCGGTGACGTTCTTGAACCTGAAATTCCCTTCTAGAATACCATCCAACTTATTGATTTGTAGTTGGTCTCTTTCACTTTCTCGCTCTTTTCTCTCTTGACCGGATGATGCTATGAGGTAGCAACTAATACCAAACCACGTTGGTGCAGGTTAAGGGTTGTGGAAAACTGAAATTGAACTTTCCACTGAAAAAGGCGCAAATCACTGTGTTCGGTTCAGGAGACATCCAGGTCTCTTCCTCGGCCTGCTGACTCTCTAGGAAATGCAATAGATATCCACTGGCGATCAGATCCATTGGCAGTATTGATCCTGAACAGTCTGGAAGTGGGCATGCTTATTTTACAAGTTAAAAATGTTTTGGGTTGTTCTGCTGAAGACTATTATCCGTTAATGGTAATATAGAACGAACTTGGTGAATCGCCTTTCGGTTGACATTCTACGGTCGAGAATGCGTCCTCGTCTCCGGTTCGTTCTTCCCACCACGACCCCCCACCCCTCGATTACCAGCGGAGGTAATCGGGTTTACGTTCACTCGTTTGTACACGCATGTCAGGCCGATAACCTTATCGACCGATTGGATTCTGCCAACGTGGAAAAATCCACGGCCACGTGGACATCACTTTTTATGACGTGATTCACTCATGAGTACAGTGGTACGGGCATGCCCTACAGCTACTCGGGCTCATTATGCGAAGGGCGAACCGGCAATCGTGATCCTAAAACAGAGCGGCTCATTAGGCCAGGTGTGATAATGAGCCGGGCGAAAGCGAGTTGCCGCCCTCACTTCTCGTAAGTACACCGCATAGCCAGAAATCTCAGCATTTTTTCACGTCCTTTGCTTGATTGGATGCACACTGACATCTTGTCACATCATCTAACGTGTCATTGCGTGCGTTCCTCATAAGACTCACTCAATCCGTCAGTGGTGTCGTATGTATGTTACTCTCAGTGAGCGTCACTGGTTTAATGGATTTTGGTTGGTTGAGAGCCAGGTTATACATCGGCTAATGACAAGGCGAGAAAAAATCAGCAATCGTGCATTTATGTTATTTCTAGCTTGTTTAAACTTGGCTTAGAGCGGGATGATATTGGAAAATGCGACTTTCCATGTGTGAAGGTTGGCTTCACTTAACTTTACTCTATTTCATAAGAACAGGAGCAGGTTATCTTTTTTCGGAAGGTCCCCACTGGCCTCATCCTACCATGCTCGTCTTCCCTTAGTAATTTATTTTTACTTTTCAATTTATTTCAGATTGCTGGTCAAGGAGTGAAAGAAACAACGGACAAGTTATCAATGGTTGTGCAGCAGGGTAATCTGAGCATTAATGCGGAAGAGTTGTATCGATCGGCGCACATGACTTCGTCGCTCCAGGTGAGGGTTATTCGGTACGCCAACGAGTTGTCACTTGCCTGCATTCTGGTCGGACGTTTTAACGTAATTGCTAATCTGAATGTCATTCTCTGTATGTTTTGGCGATTTCACTAGGTGTCTTTCATGTCCAGCTGTTCATAACAATTACATTTTTTTCAGTACCGGCACTGTAAGATATTTAAATTGCACTACCACCACTATTGTCCTCCAAAATAGGCTAGAACGTAGGGTTGCCTTCCAGATGCAAATTGATCTTTGATTATCAGGCTGTTCTTTGATACTGCATAACCCATTGGGAATTTTCGTGAGTCTGCACTGTCCCCTAGTGTCAGGGTCGCGGTTGCTGGTCGTTATAAATGCTGCATGACCCGTTTCAAAAGCAATTAGAATGTAAGGGATTATGACGAGTGGTGTGTCGTCGACAAAGTTACGTGTGCGGGTTGGGGTTAGTGACAAGGAACACGCAGTCAATTGTTCTAGATGCCAGCAACACAGATGGCAACGATTCAACCACAAAGTGGCTGCTTTGTTGGGACGGAAATTCCAGAAAGACGCTAAAATCATCGGGGAGCCAGTGATAGCCTTTCGTACCAAAGCATCTATATGTGACTCACTATCACTGTGGATCTCGGAGGACCATTTCTCATCCAGATCCATTTTGGTGACCATTCAAAGTTTCTGGTGTGCTAGTTGCGATCAGAGCAGTTTCGGAACTACGGTTTCCTTGGTTAGATAAAATCAGGTATAAGGATTTTAGAACACCAGTTCGTTCGTGCTAGCAGCTGCGTGGTGAATAGGAGTAAGGTCAGATTAAGCTGGGGTGGTGGGTTGCTTGGTTGAGTCGGTGGAAAGTAAGACTTGACCAACGTTTCTCACAGCAGTTTCTCTGTTACGAGACGGTTAGAAAATAACCTGCGAAGATATACTAGGTGGATGTAACATGAGGTGTATTTGCGTTGAATGCAAACGAGTTTTGGGAATGCGTGAACTAAGCAGTCTTATAATCGAAGGAAAAGGTGGGCATAAATTACAAATGATGTTTGATAATGGCCCGAGATGAACGGTTACCAGAGATTCAAGATACCATTTGGACGGCTTTTTAGCGGGAAATTTTGCTGTTTACGTTTTGAATAGCGGCGGCTAATTTGTCGCAATTCTGCTTATTGTACTAATCATGGGGTCTCTTGAAGGGGTCGTACTAGTGGTATCTCTGTAAATGCTGAATTTAAACCGTAATGGCAAGTCTTAGATAAAACCTACTTGCCTCAGTCTATCTAATCTAACATGAGAATTAAGCTCACTCGGCTCTTGGCATATTATCTCTCCGCTGACTGTCTTGTACACAGAACATTTTCTGACGAGCATGCCGATAAGGATCTTGCGTATGATTGTGTTCCACAGCTGTTTTTTGCTCAGTCTTATTTGTGCCTAGTTCCGGTTTTATTATCACTGACACTTTTAGGAGTTAAACTAAAGTCTTAATGTGTCTTTAACCTATTGAGATCTCATGTCGTTCTGTAAACGCAATCAAATGTACTAACGTTGTCATATGAACATGTATGGAATGTGATCAAACGAGAGAAAAAAACCATTGGCTGAGTGAGCGGGTACGCATTGTGTTGGTCGATTGTCATTCTGGTCTGACTGATAATCGTTAGAGGTGCAGATGTGTGAGTTTAAACATTTTAAACAGTTTAAACAATGGGATTACAAATCGACATACGTACCATTGGTCAAAATTAACCGACGTCCTTTTGCGGCATGACTATTCCTGGTTAGTCTCCATAAGTCGGCCATTTTACTGATGCTTTTGAGTTATCCGTCAGAAGCTGGGTGACCTGAAGTATATCAGGGTTTTGTGTCTGTAATTCTACTGGTGCTTCGCTGATATTGACGTCAGTGAACAAATTCTGATGGCGGTATATTACTCGCCAGGGGAGAAACTGATTGATTTCAGCAGCCCTTTGAGCTCCCGGTTTGCGGCCCTCATATCACGAAGCTTTTCCATCGTGTCCCATGTCTGACGCTGACTGCTCTCTGGCGATAACTATGATTTCCATGTAGGTTTTCCACTCAGATTGTACTAAAACGTTAGTCTGATTTTTAAGCGAACATTTGTTGACCAATCATGTCCGCTATTTTGCCATTTGAGTTCTTAAGTCCGGAAATACAAGACCGGGAAAATGTAACAAGATCTTAGGTAACATATTATAATCACAAGATTGAAATGTCGGATTTGTTAGATTGAACAATCAGTACCAACAATCTCTTTTTGCGGCGTACTTACGTTTTGTTTGGTATCTCTGAACTATTCTGTCGGACGAACAGAAACAGTAAGGCTTAACTTCGACGAGTCCTGGATGGATAATTGAGCCTTATGGTTCAAGGCGAGGACTTGAGTACTTCACAAGAGTTTCTATTTTCTCTTGTCCGCTAGTACACTAGGTTAGTCCGGACCAAGCAGCTTTCAAAAAATTGACATATTAATGATTAAAGCCATCTGCAACATCGTAGGGTGACGTGTCCGTAAGTTCTTTTATTTCCCATTATCACCATTTTCCAAGGATTCAAAATGCACACATTGACTGTGAAATTGCAATTTCAACTCCGCTGACAACCGCGAGATTTGCTTCCGCTCGTGTGTAAATGTCATCTTGAAGGCTTACACCGGAAACCATTGGCATTAGGCCACATTTGGATTTCTTTTTTTTGAAGTGAACGACCATTTTGGTAAATGTCGTGAATGTCAAATTCGATCAAGAAGCTATTGACATCAGGATGTAGTCAGGTATCTTGGATGAGAATTAGTTGTAGAATGGAAAAGTGTGATTATTCGGTAAAATTCTCCAGGTCCCCATCTTCCCCACCAATAGTTGCACGTTGTTTGTAGCAGGCTTCTGATCGGCGTACCTCAGGGCTACCTACTAGACAGCACGTTTTTAAGAATATCAGCTTGATTTGACCTGAATCTGTTTTATCACAAACTCGATACGGACATTCATCAATGATACCCACTCTCCGCGGTAACACAGAAGGCCTTTGATGTTTTAGAAATTCTGACGCCTGTGGTCAGTAAATCTTATGCAATAAGTTATGCAATCAGGCTACGGTCGGTAAGATCTGTCACCGTCGTATTTGAATGTCCCACCACATGGGTGAATCGCGCTAGGTAGTTTTCTTGGTCCAAGTCAGTTGAGTTACTGTTTCGAACATGGAAATCGGGCAAGCAGAATACTACCATCGATTTGTGGGTGTAAGTGTATATCCTCACGTTAGATGAGATACAGTATAAAAGAAAGTGGTTGGAAAACCAGCGATCGATTTGGTGACCGGAGTTTTTAATTTAAGCTCCAGTCTTAATTAGGGTCAGAGAGGAATAGGATTCAAGAATGGTGCACAAAATCAGTGCTACGGTTAATGCCGCAAATGCTAGTGAGGATAATTTTTGCGTTTTGACAGTACTGTATGTTACTGAATTCGTCCCCTGTGGCCTATTGACTGTGGTTCGTTGCTCATGGGTTCGTACGACACCAAGTCGGCAACGTAGGCACCCGGCTTGAGTTAATGAACCACACAGTTCTTTTAGACTGATCGATGGCATTCCCCGGTTGAGATCGCTGAGGGTGACTACCTCCTGTAACCGATATCGTACTGCTGATTGTCGTCTATTTTCAGGCGGCCATTTGATCGCCGATCTTTAGAACTATGTGAAAGGATAATTTTAATCGTGATCTGTTGTCAGATATTACCCTTGTCTGAGTTTTCACATATTCTTGTCCCATCTCTTTAATGTAGGGTGTAATTGATACGCAAGCGCAGATCCGTTCCCAACGTTCAGAACTGGATGCCCTGGAACGTCAACTGGCTCATTTGGATTCCGAACAACGGCGTGCACGTCCGAATCTTTTCGATAACGATGACACATCGTGACAGGGGACGGACATGGAGTGTGCAGCCTCGATTTCCGATGCCTTTTCTCACCCCGTTCGTCTTTATGTACATAGTTTTATTTCTGTCCAGATCTGAACATTTGAAATAATCGATCATCCTATGATTTTCAAAAGTTCACTCACTTCTGGACCATTGAGTGCCCGCATTGCCTTGAAGAGTAATTTACGACCATATCGCTTGCTGTTACGCCATCACCATGGCACAGAAAAACTGCACACATGCAAACACAAACAGATGTTCGTTTTTATCCTTTATTATATCCTGTTTTATTTCCATATTCGTTGCTGTTAGGGCTGCTCACTCATTGCCACTGATAGGACTGATTTCTGTCCTTTTCAATCGACGTTGGCGCCGTCTGTGACTCTACCAGCCTTATCCATTACGCTTTCTTTCAACCTGCGGTTCGGTTGTGCGCGGACCCTATAGCCTGTTTTGTCCTCGGTTCCTATTTGCTGTCCTGATTGTGTACGTCATTTTCATTCAGTCCCTATTACTATCTACTTCTTCCCACTGACGCTTTGCGGTTTATCTGACCCATTTCTTTGAACCCTTTTTCTCGATTATTTTCGATTTGTTTCCCCTTGTCTTTTTACTATCTGTACAACCACACGCGAACAACTATATCCTGTTCATCATGTGCCCCGTTTACCACAAATTTTTTCAACGCGGATAAACCATGTGAGTCTTAGCACGGTCCCCTCTCCGTTAACTGCTTGTTTGACCGTAGCATACTGCAATCCTTCTCCCCCAGACCTTTGTAGCAGCTGATGTCACCTCTAGAGCCACTACTACTATTGCTGTTTCTTTCACTAGGGCTCCATTGCACCTAGGATATTTGACTCAGTTGTTTGCCATTTTATCACGGGACCTCATTCTAGCATGCATTCGTATTCTGGATTGTGGACTAGTTTGTTCTTACGACTATCGTTTTCTTTGCAGTTGTTCTTTTTTTGGCTCTCGCTTTTCCTTATTCTCTACCTAATCCTGCTACTATGACCGGTAGCATCAGTGGTGAAATCCATTGATTGTGTTTACTGGCACGCACACAAGCCAGAGTACATCTCAGTTAATCAAAAATTGCTATCCTTGGATGTCATCGATATACTGTTCGGTATATACATATATCACTCGCTTTTTGATCAAATTTCGGTTTTGTGGTACTCCAACTGGCATTGGACTATACTGAGTAAATAGGAAGTGGATAATCTACTAAGCGAGCTGTTGTTGCCTTGACCGTGTTGATGAAGTGGCTTATTAGAGCACGTCTAAGTTGTTATTCGTGGACGAAAATGAAGCAGCTTACATATCCCTAGAGCAGAGTATCGATTGAGGTCATTTAGTGCCTCAATTCATGAATACGGCTGCGCGAAACGGCTTTTTATTCTCACTGGATTAGCATGGACCCCAGTGTCTTTGTTGTGTACACAAGAAATGTCCTTAGGGTTAGAAAGTAAACTAGATACGGATTATTTACTACCTTCATTTCGAATCTACCGAAAATCACCAATAGGTCCATGGTCTATTGACAGGATGACCGCGATAACGTCGTCACATCACAGATCCTGGGATAACTAATCCCACAAAAAATGGAACCGGAGACAATGTTGAATGACACGGCTAAGTTCCGGGTCGTCGAACATCTAACTGACAATGGACTGAACAAACTATAATCGATATATCCAAGATTCCCAGGGGATTACCGACAATAAAAAAGCGCCAAAGATAAGCGCTAATTCTTAACAATTATGCATAGTTCTGGTCACGCAGAATCATTAATCGGCCGATCGATGTCGGTCACGTGTATAAGAAATGGTAACAACTCTGAATCAATCGAAACTGTCACGTGACTAAACTGTGTTCGTCTACTGTGACCGCGTGCGACGGAATCGCTCAAAACGAGATATCGCTGCATACGAGTAGTGCAAGCCACTTACTGGTCGATGGAAAATTCGATGGCATCGACTCAGTGGTAGTAGCAGTGGTCCGTCGAAGTGTGGCAACAAGCACAACGAATCAGCGCGATTTTTGATTGCAGGAGGATGTTACCAGCCCCTCCCACTGATCTATGGGACTGGTCTGCGAATAACGCGTATACGAAGCTGTTGCTTACTCGTCCTAACACCAAGAATATGTAGATCATGGTTTCCCCTTTATCCCTTCTGGAGTCAACTGGCCGTCAGTCATTTGGGACCAACAAACGATTACTGATAGATCGGCTGAAATTCTTGAGTTTCTGTTCATTCTTTGGGCTCAGGATCCTTATTATGGTTGAAAACAGTCTGTAGGTCTGTCATCACACCCAGAAATATTTTATTTAGTGGGCTTTATCCTTTTGAATTTCGGAGCCAGTCTTCCAGTTCAGTCTAATAGGACACTGGAACTCTAAATTTGTCCTAAGAAAGGAATAAGCCGACGCTCGTTGGTCCGGTTTTTAGCAGCACTGATATAAATCTTCCGTAGGTTCTTTTCATTCCACAACTATTGTCTCCGAAGGAAATTAGTTATGCGGGAATGGCGCTCATGAAAACGAAAGCTTTCAGTGCCACGGGACCCCGTAATGAGAGAGCCAACGTGTTCCTACACCACCTATTTGATGAGGAACATTACCGTACATATATCGCTTGGTCTATCCAGGTGCTATCGCGTCAACGCTTCATGGCCTTTTCCTTTTTCATTCCCAGGGAAGCTCAAATACGGTCCATTGAATTGGCTGACAAGGATCCACCACAAGGAGACTGCCTAACTTTTCCCAATAAATTCTAACTTACAACCCGGCGCCATCAGGATTCGCACTATTCACTGGCGAGCTTAAATTCATCAACAGGTTCCGGTGTTACTCAGGGTAATATAGACGCTTCATTACGTTCCCCTTCATTACGAACTCCACTAAACCTGGCGAACTAAACTCTCCGGGCCCGTTTATAGCCATGCAAGCAAACGTACTACGGACAAAATTACGCGATAACCTCATGGTTGCTGATACTCCGCTCCTCTGATCTCTCAGTCCGTTTTCAAACCAGAAGCAAGTGCTTATATCTCCCTCGTAAAGGACCAAGGGGTATCACAAATGCCACAAGATGAGCAGCTGCAGCTGCCCAACCTAACAAAAGCTTTTCCAGAAAATCAATGGCCCTTCAAAATCTGTAACCAATCGGGCTTTGTGAACACGATGATAAATCAGTGAGTCTTGCTCGCCTGAAAACTTATCACGTCCTATCCAGCTTCGGTAATCTTCCGCCATTTCTTACTGCTATTATTCGTCCTCCATCTTTCATTGCACACAGAAAGCTGTTTGTGTTTGTGAAAGAGCCGGGTCAAACAAAACTGACCGCGTGTGCTTCCTCGCGACTTTGGCGTTGAGAACAATTTGTCCTCTTTGTTAACCTTAACCTTACTTCGTCGACTGTGCATCAGCGTACAATCGTACCTTTGAACCGCTCCATGTTGTGAAAGTAATTGTGCGTTTCTAAATAAGGTGGTCAACCATAAACTCGACAGTTAGCATTCTGATTGCCCAGAGTTCGTCAATTTTGAATGTAAGAAATTGGTAATCAGTTGTGGACGTGCCTGTGTGTGTGCAATCCCAGTTGAAAACCCAAACGCTTTCAGTCCAGTCGAATTGCAGTTTATTCAGCGACCGAGCCACACGAGATGATGTGAAGGAAAATTTCAGGATGCTGCAACTAGCAAGTAGCAATTTAGTGTGTGAACTATTGGCGGCCGTCCCAAGCAGAAGTTGTTCAGTGTTTCACGGACGGTTGGGGGAGAGCGACGCTGTCCTCCCAGTCTAAAAATTACGCCGATTCGTTGTGCTTGTTGCCACACTTCGACGGACCACTGCTACTACCACTGAGTCGATGCCATCGAATTTTCCATCGACCAGTAAGTGGCTTGCACTGCTCGTATGCAGCGATATCTCGTTTTGAGCGATTCCGTCGCACGCGGTCACAGTAGACGAACACAGTTTAGTCACGTGACAGTTTCGATTGATTCAGAGTTGTTACCATTTCTTATACACGTGACCGACATCGATCGGCCGATTGATGATTCTGCGTGACTAGAACTATGCTTGGTTGTTGGGAATTAAAATTTGTCTTTGGTATCTATTGCTGGTTTTCTCCTGAAACGGACGGTGTAAAGTATGGCTTCCTGTTTAAATTTTTGATATTTATCAGTTCTCTAACAGATAAAATGTTTCCAGATGATCGATTTGATATTGTGCAAATTAAGAAGCTTAGTTAAATGCAGTTGATCGTATTCGATTTAATTCGCCTATCCACACCATTGCGCATTCAAGAAGTTTTGGCATCCATAGTCACCATGAGATATTCAAATCGTCGGAACGGCGGTCGTAAGTGCTTGGTACTTCTTCACCAAAGGAGTACAGCACCCGGTGATACTCTTAATGAAAGTGATCTTTCAAATGAGATTGTACGGTAAGATTATTGGGGATAACAACATAATTACTAAAATTTCTCAGGCTGGTTTTCTGCTTGACGTCATATTAGTTTAGAAATCACCTGTTAGAACCACGGTGGATAGTGCGAAGTCCCGTTATAGTCACCCAACCTGGAAAGTATTCGGCGTAAACGAACATTTCTATTGTTCTTTTTACTTCTTCCTATACTTAGCCACATGCGCTTCGGTCAAGTTTTCTGGTTTTATATGCATAAAACAATGGTTCGATTGACTGACCTTTCGGGTTACTCTAACCATAGTCACACAGAGCGATAAAGAGCTGATACACCCTCCCCGCGCCCCAGACTAGCGACATGATTTTGGTTCAGCTATGAAGCTAGTCAACTTTGGGATTCGAGGTGACGGGGTAGAAAATTGGCGAACGCAAATGATCGCCGACTAGTTGATCAAATACTTGAGTGTATAGGTTGACTTGACAAATAAATTCATTTCAAATAATTAAATATTCGCTTACGTTTGCAAACGGCTCAGTAAGAGTTGCTGAAGGGATGCTTGGAGTTGATTTACCCAAGGGCAACTCAAGAAAGAGCTGATTAAACCTCCGAAACTTTTATTTTGTAACAGATTGAGGGGTCACGTTTTGAGCTATAATGGAAATTTTTTCACGATCAAACGGTAGATTGTCAAACACGAACACAAGTAAAAAAGCTCACTGCGAAATAAGAGCTTATTTATAATAAAGCTTCCTTGAAAAATTGTACCCAAACAAATCGAAGGAGGAGTCGGTGTCAAGGTTAAACCGACAAGGGTACATTTTTCACCTAATTCCAGTACGGAACGTCAGCATCCAACTCACCGGTAAGAAACCATGGGAACAGAACAGCTGCTCCATCCCTGTTCCTTATCACCCTTTTTGAAATAGTGCAGCCTTTCTTTTCACGTTCGTTTCACTGCAATTCGTCGTGGGCAATAGCCTTTTTATGGCAACATCCAAAACGGACAGTTCACTTGAGATTACCAGATCTTGTCGCACATGACTGACCTCGATGACTGATATGACTCAACATGTTGGGCAGATAAGGAATGGTTAAACGATTCACTGTGTGCATTCAACTAGCTCACACGTTCCGTGAAATTGTTCCGAAATTCCGGCCGATTCATTATTTCGGTCTAGTCGGATGGACACTAGAATCATTTGTCCCCTTAAACGTATGAAGCCGGCATATCTTTTCTCCAAAGGTCTATCCGCAGTAGAATAAGTACGGGCATTCGGTTTCTGATGTGTGTACTGATGAGTGCCATAAAATAACAAGAATTTTCCGTATTCGTTTGATGTTTATTTTAGTCACTATTAACAAAAATGAAATAGATAATGTCACTTGTACACTTCCGGAACTCTTTCATGGATTCATGATAGACTGACTGGTTTGTCCAATCTACATGCACGTCGTTGTAGGTCCCTGTCGGTGAAAGAACTGTACGAATTGAGCAGGACCAAACTCTGCCCGTTCGGCTGATTAACATCTCAAGAAGTTCCACTCATTGCGAAAATTGACTTTTCGAAAGATTAGCCGCGTATCTGCTCCGCCGTTTATACTTCTTGAACGGTGCTATAGTTTTAAGAGTGACTGTGTACTACTTTAGTCATACGATGTTCTTTTGTGTGTGATGTGACCTTTTGTTCTACCCAGCCTCCGGAAGACTACGGCATTTCCTTTTTATCGGAGAAGGAATTCAGTTTTCAAAAGTCAGCAACAGCACTATCCGTGGTAAGTGCATTTGGGCGACGTCCCGACTTCCGTGGGTTACTTTCTTAACGCAGGCTTTTATCTAAAGGCCAACAACGCTGCGTTACTGACCTCTAAAAACAAAATATATAAAGTGATCGAAAGATGTATGACTTTTTCCATACATCCGAACCCCGTTCGGTTTAGATGCCTTAGCGAAATCAGGTTCACGGAAAATGTTACTTGGAATTTCGCACGACCTGTTTAAAAAATCAATCTACTGGGAAAGTTGCACACTTTTAAGTAAAAGTTTACTTAGTATAGACGACCCCAGTTGTTTAATTTGTATCCAATAAATATGGTTCGACAAGTGAATCTGATACAATCTCAGTTTATCAAGATGAAAAACAAATTGTTCACATAGCGCGTTAGTGGAATGTTAGTAGTTATTCATCAGAGTCTGTTGGTGCAGTCAGCCCTAGGACTCATTCTCTCTAACTAGTTATTGTTTCCACTTCATAAGTCGACTTATCAGTCCGTGGTGTCGCTGTCTGTCACTTGCATTACTGCCTAGATTTTGGTTTTGGACGGAACTGTCTGGGACGAAACACGTGCTGTGCAGACGGGATCAAATAACTTATCCCCTCACAGGGGATCTCTCTCGTCCTTCTTCGTCGGATACATGTTCATACCTTTGTGATTTGGGTTAAGCATGTTTGTGGCTAAACCCACATTTTGCGGATGCACTTATATCTATCAAAGGTTTTGAAGCTTACCGGGAGGGCAGACAATAGATCGCTAAGGAAACCCGAGATGATACAGTCACACAGTTAAACTCTTTCGAGCCAAGCAAGTCTGAACCGATTTATTCATATCCATTAACTCCTATTGATTGTCTACTAAATCAGTGCCATCCGCGACAAAGGTGGGCCAATTATAACGAACCTGTACGTAGCACCACTTTGCACACAAATCAGTATTTCGTGTTTTTTGATTCCCTTCTACCTTTTCTGATCCCGTTGTTGGATGATGATCTACACATCATCGTAGGTGCTTTTAATCAGGATTCGATCGTGGCCTTTACCATATTTGATGTATCTGGTCTATTTGTTTCCCGGACCAGGGGCAACTCTACTCTAAATGGAATTATAATCAAACATCCCAAGTTATTCCCTTTTAATCCGCGTATTCAAGTCTCAACCAGTGGTCACAGCCTTCTCATTTTAAAGCGTTAGACTTATTCAGGATAAATTTCCAAATGAAAATGCTACTACGCAGGTTGGGTCGAGGAAAAATTCTTTTTCAAATTCTTCATCATAGTTTTTTTAAGCTAGATCGACGTTCTGTTTTGGATCTCCCAATAATAATAACGTTTGTATTTTTGGTCCTCGGAAAAACCTTTTCTCTGAAACGGCTGTATTGCTTCATCGACATTAAAAGAATTTAGGCGACGGAAGGAACACTGATAAATGAAGCGATTCACCAAGAATCAGGTAAATTTCGTCCTTGATATCGCAGGAAATAAAATGGATCGACTGATAGTGTGTAAGCTAACTCCTGTCCAGTTACAACTACAGGTGCTCACGGCAAGGATTTCGGAATTCGTGTGGAAAGAAAACGAAACCCGTAAGCTGTACTAGAATTCAACCGGGAATTTATTTATCTACGTTATGATTCTGCATTTTCATGGATCCCGATGAATGTGCTAAGGTAACAGCCTAAGGAAAAATGTTCAGACTCCATTCTACATAAACAAGGTTTTCATGGTATGTATTCACTCGTCATTGTTATTTCGTTGACAACTTGCGGAGATATTTGGTTCCATTATAGTCACCCTTCGCTGCCTCAATCGGTCAGAGTTATTGCTGTTCAAAAACCTTATTATTTCTCAACAAGGACTGGGATCACGCATTTTTGCATCCCAAAGATCTTATCCAGCTAAAAGTGACACTCGTGCTGGCTGACAAGCAGCTTCTAAATACACTCTTCTGGTCAACATGTCCATCCTGGCATTGCTGAGTATCAACATCCGTGATCTGTTTAGGAATATGTCGGATCCGTCCCTTGCACTTCAATCACCGATCCATGTTCACAATTGTGTCATCTACATACAAGAATCGTGGCTGAACCCGGATATTGATGATTCACTTGTGTCGATAGACATCTTCAGACTCCATCGGCAGGACAGAGTTTCGGACAAAAACAAGACTGGAGGTGATGTGACAACAAACATGAAATCCCTCTGGTCTAGCAAGTCCAAAGTTATTTATACGTACTCGCTAAACGGAATTGACTGTCTCGTAACACAGTGTCATCCTAGGTTTTCTCGCCATGCCAGTACAACCATAACGAACCTATATATTGCCCCTTTTAGCTCGCAACACAATATCACATCATTTTTCGAATCTTTTCTAGTATTTATTGTTCCTCTTCTCGAGGATAATCTGCATAGTATCGTAGGTGATTTCAATCATGCAACTACCCCATCACTGACTGTGTTTGATTTGACTTACCTCTGCGTTTCTTCAACCAGAGGCAACTCCATTTTAGATTGGGTTAATGCCAACCACCCCGATTTATTTTCCCTGAAACTGCGTGCTCCAATTTCAAGTGGCGATCATTATCTGGTTCTGTTAAGGCCTAAGATATTCTCTCGGTCAGCCCTCCATTCCTTCAAACAAACAAATCAAATCCGAATTCCCCTCAGAAAGTTTTCACACAAGAACCTCACTCTCCTTCAGAGATCCCCTTCACTCTCATCTACCTGTTTCTCTTTTGAACCCCTGCTCAATGACAAGGTCAAACTTTTCACTGAGACGGCAAACGTAATTTTTGATATCTGCTGCTCCTCAGAAACACTATTCGTCTCAAATGGCCGTATCTCCACCCAGAAACTGAAATCTCTAAGAAGATACATGGAACACTTCTACACATCCCGTAATAACTCAAGCGTGCGGTATATTTCCAACCTAGTAGAAGCTTAAATCCAACGCATTGACATGACATTCGCCAGCCAACTCTTGAGTGGTAACAACAACCGATTCCTATGGCAAGGCATTCGACTGTTGTGTGGGAACAAGAAAATACATGTGAAATTTTCTGCGGATGTCGACAGCATCAACCATGCTTTCATCCATCCTTCCACTTATATATATACCCCAGTCATATTTGGACAGAGTGACGATATGACAGTTACACGTTTGTTCTAAAGGAGAGGTGTTCGACCCTCTCCCTACTACTAAGATTACCACAGGGGTTGGTCCTGACATTCTGTCCTCAGCTCTTTTAATGCATGGTGCTGTGGCTCTGACGGATGCATCCACTTCTCTGATAAACTCATCATTGAGCTCGTCTTCTATCCGTGGATGCTGGAGACCCGTCACGATTATTCCCATCCCAAAACCTGGCAGTTCTACTGCTTTGGCAAAACGTTTTCGCCCCATTGTCTTAACAACTCCTGGTCTTAAACTGACAGAATGTGTTGTGCTTAAGCGCCTGTATTCTTCTGTATACCATCCTAAGGACCCACTTCTGTTTGCCCTCAAATCTAACAGGTTCACTTTGGACGCTGTCGCTTCCCTTATTCACCACATTTATAAGTCCTTAAACGCATCAGTGAAATCAGTGCGTTACGCCTTGCCGTCTTGTTCATTGTCGTTCGTTTCGGTCCCACGGTCTCTTCTTCACAGACTGGAAATACCTAGTTGTCCCAGGCCATTAGCAGTATGGCTATCTGATTACTTTACCAACAGAACCCAGTGCAAACGATGGGGCGGTAGAAATCCAAAACCGTTGGTTAACGAATGGGACATGATTCAGAATGCTTTTCTTTCACCGAATCTCTTCGCTAATGACATCAGCAACTTAACAAGCTGATTTAAATCTCAACACATTTAAGTGTTTTTAATGTCTCTTCTCTCGCTCTCGACCAGCCTACCCATCCGAAACGTCTTTCATCAACTCAGAAATATTTACCAGGGTTGCTTCTGTGAGATATCTAGAGGTTATTATTGATGAAAATTCGTATACCAATATGTCTTTCTAATCTTTCTTTACTGTTCTTTTGTTATTTTTCCAGGTTTACTTAACAAAGAATTTAAAATTCTTCGGCGGGTCTACCAATTGTTAGTCTTGTCTTATATACCAATAAGTGAATTGTCCATTAAACTGTGTGATCAGCACTTTTCTGCATGTGAAAAATTTGCCCAGAAAGTACTTTCATATTTTACATATTCTCTGCACAGTGATCTTCCAAAATGTGGCTGTTGTGTCTCAAAATGATCAGCTTTTCGTTTCATGTTCTTCAGAATCAATATCCACAGGGACTCCGTATTTAGCAACCATCCTGACAACCGGTGGCCGTGTTTCAACCGAATTCCTAAACATCCTATGGTAATGTGCTCAAGTCATCCCTAGCTGAGTTTTATTTCATTTTCACGAGATGATGAACATAGCTTTCTTCTTACTTTTCCCCACGTTTTTTGACTGAAATGCGACATTTTTTACACGCAAAACTCTATCCAATATATAATGCATATGACAACGTATGCAATATATAAAATCTGTCCGAGTGTCTTCATTTTGCCCGCAAATCGGGCAGGCTCATTCTGAACGCTGTTGCTTCTTTGGTCCGTCGGATTACCAAATGCATCCATCCGCAAGACCTGATACATGTTCTTTCTCGGATTTTTTGTTTGCTGTTGACAATGTTCCATGTACGTTACCTCTTCTCAAACTAGAACAATTCGGGCTCTCCGAACTGCTTTTTTCTTGGCTATCGGATCGCTTCACCAACAGAACTCAGGACACAAGACTGGTCCAGCACGAATCCACATCATGGGTAAGAAAGTTAGTGCTGAGACCTCCATCAGGATGTGGTTATTCCTTATAAGTTTATAGCACACATTAGCTACCCATCTATGATTTACTCTGCTCAATTATTCAAATAGATTGATGATGTTGATTCCTTTTAGACTATACCTGGAACTGAGGACTTGCTCAATTTTTCCTAGATAGTGTCCTTCATTCAGGATTCTTCCGGCCATTTTGGTTTAAATTTCAACTTGTCAGGTTGTTTACTTCGTTCCCACCTGCTTACGTATGTGACCTTCTTTCATTAACAATGAAATATTTAGGAATTACTATCGATGAAAAATAGAGATGGTCACATCGTATTTCCAATTGTGTAAAGAAACCAGGAAGACTATTTTCACCTAAGAAGACTGCGGCATTTCCAGGGTAACCGAAACCCATTTCCTATTTTCTTATCAATATGTCCTCCCCGCTATCTTGCATTGTTTGTCCGTCATTTTTGCTGATTTCTTGAAGAAATATTTCCGAACCCTTCCTCAGGTCCTGTCGAACACCAGTGGTGTATCTTCCGTACCACTGAAAGAACTCTACACCAAACATCCACCCGAGTGTGAAAAAATTACACAGAAAATTCTTTTGAATCCCTTCCATCTCGTGCAAAAATGGTCTCTCTGAATGCTATTCTCACACTGGGACACATTCTACCCTCCATTCCATACCGTCCCAGATAAATACCTATTGGAACTGACTTTCTACACAATCTCTGGTAACTTTATATTTTGTTTTGTCCCAAGGTTTTATTCTATGTATTTTGACGAGGTATGAGCTGAGTCTATTTTTCATTGAAATCTGGACATTTGTGTGCACAAAAGTCCAGTAAAATACGATAGACTAGCTAACCGTGAAAAGAAATCCTAGTTTTTCGGGATTTATCACAGTCAATGTTTCTAAGTCAAAAAACCATACACGAATAGACCGAGGTTTACTCTCTTCCCCCCTATCTCTCTTTGAATTCAATTTATCTTAAGAATCGAACGTATCATAACATACCGCATCAAAATAGCGAAGTCGATCGGGTGGTCTCCGCGAGTACAAATGATGGGAAGTCTCCTTTAGTTTTCACGTCTACAAATAAGGCTTTTTGGTTCCTTCTTGCACCTTGTCGAAGTTTTATAATAAGAATGAATGAATTGTTTTGTTTTACCAACTTCCGAAAAGGAACAGTGTAGAATGCCACTATTGCTGGAAAATATTTCGCGAAACGTTATTTTCTGAGACCATATCAAGAATCCGAACGCTCTTGTGTCAAACGTGAGCGACGGGTTGGTTCCAGCGATTTAGAGGATTTATGGTTAGTCATTGATACAATTTTTCGGTCTCGCAGTAACTTTGATCTTGATGCTAAATCGTCGAAGTTTTCACCGTCGACCGAGATGAGATTGTCAGTGGGTTGAGTTTGATAAATCACATTTATATTCAACAAATGGTTGTTTTTATAACTCCCATATACCCATGGTTATTTCCCCATAACGTATGGTTTTCTTAGCTTTTACCCATGGTTTGTTTTAGCCCCTACTCAAGATTTTTGTCCGCAACGCTTCGTGGTACTTGAAAATTACCCGAACTGCACTTTTATCAGCCTAGCAACTGACACCTCAAGGTTTTCGATAAGGACTGCATGATCTACTGATGTAACGTTTCAATTTTTCAATCTGCCAGGCCCCCATAATTATTGGATAAATTCAACCATCAAAAAACCCCAAAGCTAAATTTGTCCTGACTCTACGTGATCGATGAGCACTTACTGCATCTTAGTGATGGGTCGCTACCTGCCAACCTGGATGGTTTCGTCAACTAAGAGACATCACGATCATTCACCATCTGACTTTTTATTCTTCATGAAGAACTTGATAAATGCTGAAACCTTGATTGAAGTGGTTGACGTAAACAGGCTAGGAAGACGCAACCATACAACGTTTGCGGACAGTGTGTCCAGAAATGAGGCAACATGGATTGTCTTACCCGGGTTAAAACATGCCAGGCTGCTGCCAAATCGGACCGTGCGGAAGCCATAAAGCACAGAAGAACTGCTTGAAAGTTTGACAATGCGCTGACTAATCCAGGAGCCAGGAAATTCGTTACAGTACCTATCAACATACAGATTTTTCTTCAACTCATGGAAGAAACATCCACAATAGAGAGCTACTGAGCGGAATGTCAAGGTGATTCATTAAATGCACCCGAAGTAATCTGTGGTCAGCTTACGTGCACTTTACATGATGCAGTCTGGTAAACCTTCACGGTCGCCTGCTTAGGCAAGCAACCAATGAGAACGGCAGCAACAAGCGGTCGTGAAGGGAGAACATATCACGAAGGCGATCGGACGGAACGTATTCTACCAATCGGGACAATTCTATTTTTTATATAAACCCATGAGCTATAAATAGAGCTCGGCATGTTTCCCTTCTGTTGTGGTCTTCTCGTTGTATTCGTTTGCTTACCTTAGGTTGGAGCCAATTCATTAGCTGTCGGTAATCTGCATGCGTTCGTAGCTGTGACTGACCGAATTCCGAACAGTAATTTCACTTTCATTATTATATAAACTACATTAAAAGAACACCGATGTCAGTTGCTTGAGACTGCTTACCGTATTGTACTTCTGAGCATTTTCTGCCTTGACTGTGCCTTTTGTGGCCGCCATTTTCTGATGTTCATGGAAAGTGCTCTCACTCAAGCGGACCTGTAAAATGTTTGTTTGAAAATAGACCTTGAAAAATGTGGTTAGTATTTTAGAACTTTTTGTTCTACCGGTTAGCCGACAGATTGTTAATGAACCCGACAACAATCATTGGAGACTGAAATACCGTGAGGTGAAGTTTAAAAAGTATGAGCTGTTCATTAAAAAACCGTACGAAAATGCCAGAAATCCATAAGTTTGGTTAAATAATCACGGAAGACACCAGTTGGCCCCTACATACCCCAAGGATCCCCCTATTTAGATGTGCTCTGGTTCTTTTCACAAAATATTTAATGTTCCTCTCAAAGGCAGAACTGCAGTATCGTATTTCCTCAGATTTCACGGTCGGTACTCTGGAGGTTTCTTAAAATGAGCCATTTTGATTAGCAGTTCGGCGTGAATAATCCCATAATTCAGACTATTGCTTCGTGTTCATACTCAGTCATCCAGTTAGGGATTTGCACGACCTTCTCTGTCCAATGAACCACCGTCGGTTTCTCCTTAACACTGGTCTAAACTGACCAACCAGTTCGTTATTCTCGCGGGATAACGATTTCCCCGTCCCAGGGTGAATGAATCAAGCAGAAAAGTGAAACTATTTTCCTCAAATAGAAATGTGCACAGCTATGACAGAATCTTTGTTAGAGGTTACATGGGAAAAATCATCACGGTGGTGATTAGTAAATGGTTTGAAGTAATCTCCTAACAACTGTTGGTGTACCCACGACCAGGAATTATGGCAGTTACCTCGAAACATTACTTCAAAACTTCCCCGAATCTCACGTGACAGGTCGGCCTGATAGCTCGTGACCGCCCAGATAACCGCAGCTGTGTCGCGAATCGAACGCCTACGACAGTAGCATGAGTCAAACTGTGGGTGATGGAACATGGTTCCTCTGGGATCCCTTGGGTATCATAAGGCGACCGATTTTTGCCTACAACTAAATGCTTGTGTATGTATGTCTGTATGTGTGTGTGTTGGCTTTGTGTGTGAGTGTTCAGCTCTATCCAGCAAACGAAATAGTTGGTCTGGATGCGGACATGTGCACATATGGATTCGGTGCACACAAAATGACTTGCATGCACCCTGTGAATAATAATAATTAGTTTTCCGCTCGGCCGAGATCGTGCTGAAATGCCTAAGCACGTCCACAGCTTTGCCGATAAGAGATAGAACACGAAGGTAATAATGTCATCGAGTTGCGGAGTAGACAAACTTAAGTTTGATTATCTAAAATGGCCTGAAATTCACGGGCATTTACAACCTTATAAGTTGCATTTGTTTATACAGAATCAAGTGGGACCTGCATTGCTTACGATGCGTGCTCAAGAAAAGCTAGGAATGGCGTTCGGTTCAGCCCAATTCAGTTCATTTGGCTTCAGGTTCAAGACAGTTACGGTCATCCAGGCCCAGGGTCAACTCACCAGTGTGTTGAGACCAGCCTTTGCTGGCTGTTAGTTAAAGTCTGGTTACTGTTCGGAATGTCTGCTCTCCAGTCAACCAATTCTGTGTTTAGATCGGTATCGTCCCTCTCCACTAACTTAAGCGTTAAAAACAAAGCCGAACCGAGAGAAAATCTCGCTTTATTACACAAAAACAACATTTATAGGTTATTTCGCTTGCATATCTGTGCTTATCTGACTGTCTTTATTACATCGGCCGTCCGGGTCGCACCTTTTGGGGCCCATCTCGTTTGACGCACGTCACCTGATTAAGTTCATGCTGTTTTGTTGTCGAATCTGGGCCGCTGACCTTGGCTGGTCATCACACCTCAGGACATGACCTCAGTTTGCATATCTGCACACTTGCATTCCGATCAGGACAATGTGTCGGATTGGCGCTGGGACAATTGCAATAACGTGGTCTCGAGTTGGTTTTGCTCTCGCGCTCGCGTGCTGTTTGACACAATCGGAGTGCATTCATGCCTTTGCATTGATTGCAACTTTTCGGACACAGCCTATCATAACACAAATACCAATGACCAGGGAGAGAGCCGTAACAAGCCGAGGCGCAATGTTGGTCAGGCTAGCATTCGCTCAGCACCACTAGTTAAGTTGGCTCGGATGCCTGACTCACGTCGGAGGTGAGGTCAACAAACCTTCCCCCTTTTGATATTATTCGAGCACTTTTAATTGTGAACTTCAGACCAATCGTTTCATCTTTTAGTGGTCACTTTTAACTGATTGACGAAAAACCATTTTAGCTCATTCCACCAAGCGGAAGGCTGTCCTTTCTGTTAGTTGTGATCATGGACACCAATTCCTATTTCTAAAAGGTGTGCGAATCTGGCTCTAAAATTATAGCGTCAAGAAGTTCTGCTGAAAGAATACGCGCTCATGGCAGTGCCTAATCGTCGTAAATTTCGCGTCTTCAATCCATCAGTTGGGCAATGCACATGAGGAAATCGTAAAACAGTACTCATCAAACCTATTAAAGGATGAAATGGATTTTGTTGACACCGTGTTACAGTCAAACTACTTCCAGTGATAGTTCACTTACTAATGATTTTAGGATAAAAGGAACGCACGGTGTACAGAGTTTGCCAATATCTGATTGAAATATTTTGCTTCAGATTGACACTAATCATGGTCGGCTCTACCATCTTATTCTAGGATTTCGTCAATACTGCCCATTTTTCTAAAGACTACAGACCGTAGTTCTGCTGCGCACAATAAGCCAAAGCCCATACCTATTCATGTGCGTATGTTCGGGATTCTGGACCGGACAGTCAACTGAAGTGAACACAGTTTGGGTTGGGATTCGATAAGACTTGCATTACAACCTCGTCGACACAAGGTAAAGGTCAACACCCGATTACCTATTTTTGTCGTACACGATAATAGCACTACTGGGACAACATGTACACCGAAGAGATCCAGCATGGTGTACCAATAGATTTGGAGTAGATGTTCTTTATGACACGTTCATCCTTGGTATTATCAGGAACAATGCTATTATGAATATTCGATTACAAACAGATTTTCATTTTGGGGTTCATTAACGTTGAAATACGAAGTAATATATGATCACCTAAAATTACCTCCCCATGAGATTTATCCGTACAACAGAGACACTCCATCCCTGGTAAACAAAAGTGTTCATTATCGATGCATTTTGAAAGGGATTACAGTAATGTCTGCTGTCTGCGGACCTGCAGCATGACTAAAGTCAGTTCTTGATAGACAGAAGTCAGTTTTCGCACTTTCTCGTTCTATACCTGTGCATCAAAGATCCCCTGTGGGATTCGATGCAACCCAGTAAAAATTCCGAGAGGTAAGCTGTGATTCTAAGAAACAGAAAGCGTAGAATAGTGATCCTTGAGGTGAACAAAACATTCGGTATGCTCTTCTGGAATTGCTGCAGTAGGTAACTGAAATCCAAATAGAGATACACTGATCAGTCTACAAGTAGGTCACATGTCACTGCTTCGTTGCCGTATGAACAAGCAAATCGGTCAGTCCGATTTGTAGAGACTCATGAACTGGGACAAAATTCCGCAATTATCATTGGTTCAGACTGTTATATTAAAACGAAAGTAAATCATAGTGCTAGAAATCAACTCAAAGACAAACGAAAGCATAGGGTAAAAAGTAATGGGGAACATTAACGTTGGAGCCATTCTACTTATACCGCTTTCGAAGCGAGAAGGGTAGCAGGCAAATGAAAATGCCAAAAGTTGGAGACTGCACCACAGTTTAGCGGTTCTTGTGAAAAGTTTGAACTACACGAACAAAATCTAGCCACAAGGTCCTGATAAAAATGGCCATCTGCACGTGAACGGGATGGTTGGGAAGGGTTGTAGGTGAAACTGCCAAAGCAAGCTCCGAAGAACGAGCAGTGCGCGTGCAGATGCAAAATGCCGGCAGTGGGATAGTACATACAGATTAAAGCCTAGAAAAGGTTCGTGGATCAGCTGGATGGTTGCTCATCCCACAAGCCACTGCGGAATTCAAATGGGAAGCAGATATGAGGTTTGTATAGCGAAAGATAAACTGGGACGAAGAAACGTCTGATGTGGAATAGAAAACCAGCTTTGGTCCCAGCACCAGAGATAAGCTGACGTATAAATGAGGACCAGTGCAACGAGCAAATTATAGATAAACCGAGAAGAGAAAGAATTCGTTGAACGCATTTCGAGAGAAGCAAAATGAGTTTGGAGGATGCGAATGATGTTCCAAAGAAATTGAAAAAAGAGAGATTTTACAAACATTAAATCCACTCTGACTAAGAGACCCATAAGGGTGGGTTCCGGGTGGGCGATTAATAATACATTTGCTTTGCCACAGTCACGGTAGATGTCGATGTTGGGATGAAGAGAAATGCGGTAAGAGAGGGAACAGTGGGCAGTGATGCCATTGACAAGGAAGGGATTGCTGGAATGAGTGAAAAGTAAAAAAAAACAATAAGTACAACGAGGAAAGTGGTCGTAAATATGGAGCCGTGATGAGTTCAGGCATCCACGGGAGGTAGCCGAGATAGAAACAACTCAGTTTCAGTTTACTTCAGTTTGTCAGCCTTGCACCAACACGCACTGGTTACGGTTGCCACCTTAAAGCATCGCCTAGTCAAAAAAACAAAAAAATAAAAATAAAAATACGAAGGAGTAAAAGGTAAACCTCGAAATAATAAGTTGAAGAATTCCACGTAAAGGAAGAGATCTCGAATGCAAGAACACAACTAACTGCGGACCGGTGAAATATCATTTACTGTCTCCAACCATCGGGGGATTTCGTGGACTACAATCCGGTAGCATAATTGAAACTTAACTGAACAGGGTCCCCACACATTTTCACGTCACCGACTAGCCACGCCAAATCATCTTCCAACAATTACTTCCCTCGGAGAACAGCGTATAAAGAGGCAGTTATTCTGTGGTCTTGTGCGAAACGTGCCCGTCAACCTACTCTGATTCAACGCGTTCTAAAGCCTGAACCCTGGGACCCAGTACCTTACGCTGAATTTCTGAGTTACTCACAAAAGTCTCCCACCATATTCTACCAATACTAAGAAGACAATGGTGTTCAAAAACCAAAGGTCTTCGCGTATCTTCTGCTCTGAAAGGTCATGTTTCGGAGCCGCTGAACAATATGGGCCTCACCGCTGCCGTGTATACTCAACCTGTGATCGATAGCCGGATGTCACGTCGACGCCATAGGTGTCTCAAATTAACAAGTAATAATCGGGCCTTCTGTATGCGAGATGCTTCATCTGATGTACGACCACAAGTTCAGATGCAACTACCAATTAACTAAACCTGTCCACCTCATCCAGTCGCTCACTCGCAAGGACAACTTTCCAGTCCCGCAACAGCATTACACACTTTATGATGAAGAACGCATTCTAACCATACCTGATCGAGAAAAAATATGCAACTTATTTGAATCTTCATTCAGTAGGGCAACATTGTTCGCATATTCTAATTCAGATAGATTCTTGTCTGTGCAGTTGTCAATGCCACTATTCTTATTTGAGGATAGGGTTACCTTCCCAACCATACCAATGACTAGGCTGAAGATGAAAGGTGAAAGAGGGCCACCCTGACGACCTCCACCTGTTGTGGTGAGTTCGGGTAAAACATCGCCATAAGCGCGAATTCGGTTTCGTTTGTTCGCATGCAGAGGTTGGGTGAGTGAAATGAATTTCTCCCACACACCCCTTAATGAGAAGTGACGCCACAAAATCGTATGATCGAATGAGCTGAACGTCGCTTTCAAACCAGAAAATCATGGGTCTACGGAATGTCTATTTTCTAGGATTTGTCGCTGTGACTAATTGGTCAATACAACCCTGGCCGGTTTGGTTCTCACACATACATCTTTCGCGAGTACTAGATAATCGGTAGCGGATAATGTCCTAGAGCAATTTGGATCTGATGGCTACTAAACTAATTCTTCTATGATCTTCACATGAGGATCTATCACCTTCTTTGTAAACCGGCACAATCACCGATTCACACCAGTCCCTAGGAATCTCTTTCCTGTCCCAGATTGATCATAGGAATTATGTTAATACCGATAATAATACTTCGTCGTCGTGGTTCGCTTAATGATAACAATTGATAACTGCAATGCGAGCGCCGGAGGACGTCGTTCCAAGCTTGATCGAAGGGTTTATGAGTAACGAGAATGATCGGATATGTTTACCCGTGGATGCCGGAACATGAGGTGCAAAGAAAATCTCCAATGCGTGCTGGCGATCACTGAATATTCTTCGCATTCGAGTAACAAACGCTGTTGGTTGGAAATGACGGTTTTTTTGCTTTAAAGTCAGGGGTCTGAGAGACGTCGGATAGCCGTTGTCCTGGTTATAAATATGACTAAGTTTAGAAGCTCGAGGAGTCACGGCATTTTTCTAAGGTGCAGACAAGAAAGAAATTTCGAGAAGAAGACGTGGAAAGGGTCCACTCACGGGCACGTTTTTAAGGATGGTAGATGGTATACCTTTCGGGACCGAGTAGTCTGCAGCGAATGCAGGACTTAGAAAACTATTTTAATGCTAGTACGAGATAGAAAAATGTTAATGAGAGAGGAAGAAACCAGAAGTGTATGATTACTGGATAAGGTGAGATAAGAAACAAACCGGGAAGCAAAATTCCCGAGTCCTCTGTGGAATTCACGAACAAAGCCATCACGAACTACAGATGGAAAGGGAATCGGTAGGGCAAAAATTTCCGAGAGACTACCTTGGGAAGGGATCAAACTATTCCGATGCCGGTGGCCGGTGACATTACACCTTTGATTTTACAAAAGACTTTGTGTTATTTGGACCCCTGTAAAGTTGACAAACAACTAATGCTAGCTTTTATTGAGCAGTAGTAGAAGTCGTAGGAGAGTCAGCCACTCCACAGACGAAACGTTGATCACCTCAATGGTAAAGCGCGATCACATGCGTGGCTGAATTACTGTTGGATTCTGGATTGCTTGGTAAGAAATAGTATGGAATAAACACATTCATACCGCAAAGAGCAAAGCCAGTGCAGCAGGAAACGCAGACAGAAATGTCCAAAGTAAAATAGTAATCGTCCTAGGGAAAGAAGACTAAGTAATTTCTAAAGGCTTAGTAGTTGTCTGAATTGTAGCGTCAAAATCTGCTGCGACATGATTGGAGAATGGGAGTCAGTAAAATTGACTGATCAAGAGGCGATGTATTGGGCCACTGAGTCAGTCGGAGGAAGAGCGGATATGCCTGCGAAAATTGAGTAGACAGAGTACAGATCAACGCCGGACACACAGTCACCAGCTCCATTTGGGAATGAGGGTAAGAGATCAGCTGGTTGTTGACCGTGGAAAACTCTCCCTCAAACTTCCCATTCCAAATTAGACGCTTAAAACGACTGAATCAATCACTTACGATTTTGAACAACAAAACCTCACAAAATGATGACGCTGGATATGGGACTCGTCACAAATAAGTTCTCAGCAATTGAAGCCAAAAAAAATCAGAGATAGATGGGATTAAACAATAAAAAGTACAAAATAATCGTTAGAAAGGGGAATTCCTCATAGTGAGACTGCACCGTGACGCGATGGATCGGCTTACATGCCCACATGACCCAACGAGTTATACAGCCAAAGATCCAATCATTCATGGGAGTTAAATCGGTAGGGGTCTGACGAAGTAGCCTCCTGGTCCTCCAGGTTGCGGGTTGATTTGAGCTGGAAGTGATTGGAAGAATAACTGATCCTAGTGGATGGGTTTCTACTTAGCTATCCACCGCTGCCTTGCGGAGAAGTCCTTGTTAGAACCAGTGGGTTTGGTTGGGAACCCTAATCGTTCTCCGATTCAGTGATTGGACTTGCTAGCAGCCTCCGTCCAAAAAAACTCAATGAATAGGTGCTTCTATTTCTACCTTGATGAGCAAATGTTATTATACCTTTCAACAGTGCCAAGCCATGCACGAGGGACTGGGTGTTTGAGACAAATCACATTATTCCGTTTACAATAAGACGTTTTGATTTCGAAAGAGGTTACTATTTATTTTCGACGTTTTAATGACTTCTGAGGATTTGGTATAGATTGCTAGTGCACTTAAATTTGTTCTAGAGGTAATCTGAACTCCAGCCCGACACATTCTGGCTGCGATTGTTTCGTAACTAGTTCGAGATAGATATTTCTAAACTTCGATGAACATCGAACCTAATTAAAAATTCTTCATTGCCAATAATCTCCACCTTTGGCGAGGACTACCTTATGATTTCGAGCACTGTAACTTTTGTATATGTCGTTGTGGTTGTACAAACGTGACATCTGCAGGAAAGAATTCGGACTATCAGTCCCCATAACTCTGTTCCATAGTGTTCCCCTTGGTTGGTTAGCCACAGTACACGTCTTTTTCAGCTTTCGCCAATGGTGTTCCAACATCCACTAATAGATTACAGACTCACCTTAGAGCTTTTAGTCTTCGCTTATGATCTTCAGCTGAAGCCTATGGTTTTCAAACCTACGAGCAATCTGTCTACCGAGTGGTATAACAAAATGAGGCATCAAAGTATTAAAAGTTTTTGAAGATTTCTTATCAAAATACATCGCTACTAGTCGGTTTTCGCAACAGCACTTTCAGTAAATGTCAGTCATGAAACAGTTAAAAAAAAGATGACCCGAAATGCATTTTGGCAGGTGGCCTTTATGATCCCTTCAGCCCTATTTCATAAGGCTACGCAATGCGTAGATTACAACTGCCCAATAATTCGGGGTTCAATGACGTAACTACCACCCAATTTCCCAGAAAACATGCTACACACGACCAGCTGCAAAAAATCGAAAACAAGCTTATTTACTACTCTACGTTCTCATGTCTCAACTGGGTCTTCCCAATTATCATAAGGCGGCGAGGCTAGAAAACAATCAGGGTAGGTTAAAAACCATGCATTTAGGCTGAGTAGCCCCTGGAAAACTGCGGTGAGAAAATATGGAGAAAGACTATTTCACTGAGCTCTAACCGGGACTCACGTAAGCGTTACATGCCACCTGGCAAGTATCTGGATTGCAGATAGCAGGACGGGCACCAATATTGCTAGTTATCTGTGAATAAGGTGGACCCTAGCCCACTGAACAAGAGACTGCGGTCAAGCTTACAACAGTGTCGAAGGCGTGATGGATTTCCGTCTGACAAAAGCTCTGCCTAAAAAGTTATCACAAGATCGTCGGTGGGATTGTTATGTGGCAACCGTGGTGGTCCCTTAACAATACAACGCCATTGTCCCTTGCCATCCTACCCTGACTCGGCAAAGGTTACCAAAAGAGAGATGGGAATCGATGGAGCGATCACTGGCTCGTCTAAAACAACTGTGCTGCCTTACATATGGCACTTAGACGTGCGAAATCCACGGTTGCAGTGTCGAATGAATAGGCCTACTTTGAATTGGGCTACCGAGTAGTACGAAAGCTCAAAGAGGAACCATGAACAACGATGGTCAGTCGATGAAGAGCCTGGAGAAGCCCACATCTATGGCGGATTTCATATAAACGCCTCTTCATTTCTTTTTTCTTACACATTGGTTTCAATTTTTTCGTTAGGCTTCCGACGACGCAAAATGTATACGCTAGTTAGTGCAAAGGTGGATGGTTTAAATTCTTTACCTGTTGCTTATTCTCAGGCAACTAGTAATGCGTACTTGAGGAAGTTATAAAGAAATAAGGAGAGCCTTATTCCGCTTGTCTGAGACTGTACCTTAAAATTCGCGCATAGGCCACGCGGATCCCGACCACCTGTGATCCTGACTGACTTGTAATACCGTTTTGATGTCCTCATGTGAATAGAGACAATAAGAACAGTACAATTCAGAGGCCATCACCGGATGAGAATCCAGGGCCTAGTTGGTATATTTTCTATCTGCCCCATGGCGATCAGCAATCGTTCTCAGTGTGCTTCGGTCTTGAGCCATTTCGATGAACCTAGTATGTCGAAAGTAAGACGGAATCCGAACAGGCGGAGGAAGACTAGCGGGCACTGTTTCCAGCAATATTTGCAGGTGAACCGAACAGATGAATACTAATGTGTGTAACAATTGCTACAGATTGCATCTTATTTATATTACACGAGTTTAGCACCAAGACTTTTGATGCTTAGTGATTCCACTGGGATCACGATAGAATAGGAAAATGGTGACCGAAAGAGAGAGGAATCGCTAAGCGCGGTCCAACAAACTACTTGACTCTCTCAGACTATTCCATTATATTGTCCAATGTTTTCTGGTTTGCGTTTTCTCTATGGGAACCGTGTTAGTCATCTTCTCGAATCAAAGTGGGGGGTCCGTCTTGAGGATTTCCATTTATTGGAACAGGTAAACCAAGGAAAACAAACTGACCACCTTAGTCTATGTCGGACCACGACTGCCACGTCACTGTGCCAAAGGCGGACTACTGCAGTATTTTCCAGGGACAAGGCTGTCCAGGTAAGAACTCACCACATCGATACTACCATTGTTTGTCTTCATTAACTCAGTCGGTGAGCATGACCTTACCTTATTCACGACTTACCACTAATTTGATGTCCCATTCTTCTGTCCAAATCCAGGGGATACACCAGAAAAAATACAGTTTTGCTTATGTGCTCAGCAGCACTCGATCTGTTGTTCAAGGTTGCACTTCCAACTCTTGCACACTTGGTAGAAACTGCAATGTAACGAAGTTGTCCTAGAACTGTCTGGTCGACTCTTCTCGAAAACGGCGTCAAATCGAGAAAATTAACAATCAGTGACAGACCACATAAGCTGCACCAGTAGCAGTCGGCAGACTTACGGTAATTTGAAATGGGCAGCATTAATCAAAATAAACCCATGCTATCCTCGAGCACCGCCACTGTCGATCTGCAGCTATCAATTTAATGAGCCTGAACCCAACTTATACACGGTGATTCATCATTTTGGCGGTCGTTTGTACACTCGAGATCTGGGGATACACAAGGGAGCACAAGACGATGATGTGCGGGCGAAGTACCAAAAACCTGGTGGGGGGCACAGGGATGTTGTTTGACTGTGCCGTTGGATTGTCTAAATCCTAATCGTTCAATCTACTTGAGATTAGCTGGATATCGAGACAATAGATCCAAGATTAAGCAATCGACTGTCGAGCATTTTAATGTCCCATGAGCGGAAGACTCGTGTGATCATGAAATGAGTTCCTGGTCACTATTATTCACTGGAAAACACTGCAAAAAGGTGCATTACAGCCTTCTCATTCAAGTCGTTCTCTCACGGCGACCGAGCAGATTATAACAGATACTCAAATCCATATAACTTGCCCTCCGATATAGCGGATCATCAACGACCTGAGCGACACTAATTATTCTAATAGTAATAGTTTGAAGGAACTTTGTAGATGTTCTTTCTACCTTATCTCTGCTTGCTAAGAAATGCATCGTTACACCATTTAATCTTCAAAGTGACTAATATTACCGAACAGTTTCTAGAAACCTTTCAGCATTTCCTGGAAGTAACTGATGTCTGCAAAGTCTTTTGTCCTCTAATGTGAATAGATCGTATTTTCTAACCATTCTTGCACCAACCATATAGCCAATCTTTATGTAAGGCTTTCTTCCCTATCTCTATGGGCTTCGTGCGATCACGGCGCATTGTCACTTTTTGCAATAATTTGTAACCTGAATAGTCCCTTAATAGCTTCACTAGTTTAAATAAAAGGATTTCCCGTCTAGTACTAAGCCTCTAACACCACGTGTTCGTTGCAATAACAGGATGAGCGATTTTCAGCGTCCCTCTCGTGCTCTCACGAGCGAGGCAGATTTGTGTGCGTGGCATGGTCCAAGAAGCGGTTGGCTGAAAACATGGGAATTTCCACCCACAGCCAACGAATACGAGATGGGAAAACGGTGAAAATCAACTGCGACTTGGTAACCGACTGACTCAAAATGGATTTTAAATCGATTGGCTTTATCACCAATGCTTGCAAAAGATTCTCTACAGTTCGCTCCATCTGTTCTCCCCCTCGAACGAGAAAACTTCCAAACTTGAATTTTACCAACAAAACTTCCTGCTGAAAGTGAAGAACTTTGGTCTGTTCCGGTGACGTCCCTTTTCTAACGAGAGCCGTAATAAACAATTATCTTAGATCCTCATTCGATAATGTCTACGGAATTTGCTTCTCACATCTTCGTATGCATGGATGTGCCCATAGTTTACTCTGCTCGTCTTCCTATCGTCTGTGATCAATCAGCTGCTAATATTAACATAAAAGTCTGTCGATAACCCTATGGAATTTACAATCTCATGCATGTTTCTCATCGCCAAATCCACATTTATTTGGAAAAGATACCAATCATACATTCGTAAAAGCACCGATTCACTTATAACAACAACAGTTTAGTAATCTTTTACGTTCCTTATCTTTTTGCTTCCTTTACTAGTGGAACGACAATATGGATCGCTTTTAGGAAGGAGATTCGTAGCCGACAGAGGGCTGCCAAATGGGGAAGTTGCCAGCCGTTGGGAGGGTTCGAACCCGCGACCACAATGTTGGGACGCCCTGATGTTGACCGTTCGACAATCGCAAACATGCGCCGTTTCTGGAAGGGGAGTAGGACAATGAAAAGGTTATCAAATGGGGCGGAGGGACGACTCAAGCTAGCTGCGACGACATCACCCGCTTGACCACCACCGTTCATCAGCGATGGGCTTCGGATACATTGATTCACGAACCTCAGACAACGGCTTGGATCCTTTGGGATTTCACGGATAACCCGCATTGACTGGGTGCATGTGTGATTTTGTGTGTACGTGAGTGGATTTGTGCGTTTTCATCATACTTTTCCACGTGGCCACATTTCAGTGGATTAAGCTATAAATCACGCTCAGTTTAGCCGATCTTAGTATCCAGTTTAGTGCAGCTTCTGGAACATTTGTTGTTATTAATGAGACGAGTCATGCTAGGTTGTTTAAATCGTTTAATATCAATTTTGTTCGACTTTGACTTTCTATTATTTGCTTGCCTGACCAATAAATTGAACGATAAGTCCGTCCTCAACGGGCCAGCTGCATTAATCGTATGTTGTCATATACCCATTTAACCGAATGTCCAACGATCAAATATCTTTGGGAGTTGTCCATCATCCCACTTGGTAAGTAACCATTTGTGGTCATGCAAAAGCGGGTAACGAATGAAGACGCCATATCATAAGAACCTGACATTTATTAAACTGTTGAGACCTAACTGAACAACCTAACGACTGGCAACTGCTTGCTTGGGAACGCACAAGACCTGGTATTACTATGGATCGCTGACAACAAAGATTTTCAACTGCTCTTCCTTGCCCATGGCTAAGTATGACTTCCAAAGAAGTGAGTACACGACTGTAGTCTCAGAACTAAGTAGAAGACCCGAAAAGTTGAATTAGGAAAAAAAACCGGGGAAAAAATACTTGGATTGATAGTGTTAACTTATATGAAATTCAATATCAAGAGCAGGAAACAAGGAATTCAATTTCTACCAATGAGTACAATTGGTCACGGGAGCCATGAGAGGCTGTCGTATGTATGGCTAATTTGTTGAGGCACTGGAGAGTTGAACGAACTGATCGGTTTCCGGGTATGGCGGCAGCTTTAAATGGTATTTTTTGGCCAAAGTCTCAGGAACAAAACGACCGCCTGTAGATGTAAGAAGAAACAAAATAGGGTACTAAAATATCTGAGGGCGAAAACAAATGTTCAAATGACAGAGAACTATAATCATGGAACGATTCATTACGAGACGACGGAAGTTAACTTGTCGGTGGAAGAATTCACGGAATTATTGTATTGTTTGTAGGCTGTGAGAGCACAGAATCTCAACATTCACCGCAAATTCAGTATTCCGGATTAATCGTTAGGTTACTTAATGACCTAATTAACTCAGCTAAGCATTATTATCTGACAATTGATCAAATTTCCACAACGTGATCGAAGAGAAGGCACTTTGGCCCCGAAACGGTTACTTGTTCCGAAAGCCGCCAAAAAATTCAATTTCGATAATCTAGTTTTATTGCATCCACATATAACCCATGGATATATTAAACAGACACATACCTTGGTGTCAGAAATTTTATTTTCCTTAGTGTAACCACAGAAAAGGGCTCAAAAAGTGTTTTTATTTTGGGTTTTGAATCTAATAGCTACCATTTAGTTTGCCCCCGTTACGTCATGTCTGTTTGGTATACAATATAAATTCAGAAGATCGTGAAGTATGGTAACAATAGTCACTGACTAACTCATAGAGGAGTCTTGTTCCCTGAGCCAAATTGCAAAAAGGTTCACTGCGCGTGAATAACTTAGGCAGGCAATCATTGAGCCTTAAAGTGAAATGTCCATGCACCATTCGGCCTGGCCCCGTTGCTCAGCCAGCAGAGTACACACACGGTACAAACGGGTGGATTTGAGCCCTACCGAGGTTGGAAGCTTTTCACAATTGGATCAGATGTGTATTTGTCAGATCCATCAATCGAACCTGATAAATAAGATTAACGAAAATAGCAATGATTTGCCAAAGACAGGGATTGCTTTGAAAAAGTTACACTAGAGTAATTACATGTTGTTGTTCCAGCAACGGTACTCCTGTAACAGAGCAAATAGAACTGGTCTGTACGATCCATTCGGAAACATTTTGTCACATTGTCAAATGCAGACGCAATAAAGCTGTTCATTTGTACTGATATATATATATATATATATATATATATATTCGGAGTGTACAAGTATGTGGATGTTTGGACAAGAGCACCGGGTACGCATAGCTGACGAGCGACAAAAACCGCGAAACCGGTTGTGTGCTCCCGGGCAAATTTTATTCGCGCATCCAGATACTACTTGCTGCCTCGATATTATATACGTATGTATATTCTGGGGCATTCTGCCCTCGTTCCTAAGGTTGGCTCAGCCCAACTGACAAAGAATTATCGACGAATCACAGTTGTGGTTCTTCTATGGACTCTTCGATGAAGAGCTTTCATGCACACTCCTGATGCTACAGATTCGATTCTGGTGATATATATATATATATATATATACATATATATGGAAAAAGTTATGGCAGAGATACTGGAACTTTTCGGTCCAGTTTCTGCAATAAGAACACCATAGTGGTCATTCAGCGAGGTTAGGGTGAATTAGATGAAACGAAATCCAGACAACCGAGTTGCAAAAATGCTAGACAAAAATTAATTCAAATGAAACGAGACAAAAAATCGAAGAACAATAGACTACAGACGGAATTCACCGTTTTTTGACGTATGTAGGGAGCATTACGTCCGGCGAATATGGTGCTATCTCGTCCGGGGTTGTTGCGATGAGCGCCAAAAGGTAACGTCTCGATAATCAAATAATTCAAATCAGCGAAAGAAAATGTCCCGTGAAGTGAATTTCTCTCCTATTGATAGCATGATAATAATTTTGTGGAATATACGGTTAGCTCACGTTGAGCCTTGCATGCCCGTATTAATCGTTTTTAATAGTACATCCGAAACACGTGACTTCCTCAAACGCTGTGAGCATTGCTTAACTTGAATTTGCTCGAAAGAAACCATCTGTTCCATTCTATCGTAGGCTAATATCAAGTTTGTTCAAAACATTCGCTTAACTTTGTTAAAACTGTCAACTCGAAATTGTAATCGAAAAGGGCTGCTCACAATAACTAAGACAATCTTGTTACAAACATTCTTGACTGTTATTTTTGTATTCCAAACATCCCGAGTAACGCCATATGGTTTTTCGACTCAATCCGAAATGCCTACGGTTTTGATACATAACCGACGCGAGCTTCATTTTTAATTCTTGTAGTCATTCTTCAATTGGATGAGCATTCGACACACCAATGATCCCATAATTTCAATCTCCGTTTTGAGATAGCTACCGATAGAATTTTCACATTGAGTGATCTGCTAGTCTGATTTATTTCCCAATCGAGAATAACTCCAGTAAGATTACTGCACAACCGCTAATTCTTGAAAAGACCTTAAACTCACTGTATTGCATAAACAAAGGAAAAAGATTATTATTACTATCATTATTAAACTACTAAGTATTGGTTGCAAGCGGATGTTATTCTTATCTTAACAGAGCTTGAGTCGAACCGAATTGTTTCGTTGGTTACCACTGTTCACATAAGGCTAAGGAGTGGTCAGAAAGTCGCTGACCAATAAGTAAGTGTTGACGTATTCGGGATATGCCGAATCGCGATCAAAAAAAATCACGCTGTTCAATCGGCAACCACATAACGTCGAGTCGTGATTGGCTGAATGAAACGTGGATGTTTGACTTCAATCACTTAGTGGACAAAGCAAACTCGAAAAAAACAATAAAATCAGTAGTAATCAAAGAGGTCTTAATATGCATCCCCTTACGAGACCTCTGTGAAAGTAAAATTTGGTAGCCGGTGGGTTTTACCGTTCTAACTGGAGTTGGTAGGGACGGAAGATTCTAGATTGGAGATATAGTTTATTTCCAATTTGAGAAGGGACATGAAGACAAACTTTTACTTTACTGCATTAACTCGATTCTGGGATTAACACACAATCGACAAAGACGTTAAAAAGCCAGTAAGTAAAATATTTTGTCGACAACGTCCTAATGCTAGAGTTGACAGAGTAGAGCAACCGCAATGTGTCCTCTAAATGGCAGAAATCAATAGGCGTTAGCGCATTGACAGAAAAACACAAAACATGAACACGTCCTCGAGTGGTGTACGAATCGCACAAAGCCAAAGCAAACTAGTTGTGTACAGATAACTTTATTCCAACAGGCCAATGAACACAGATTCAGCCTTCTTCACGTTGTATTTCGTTCGCTATGAGAGAAATGTAGAAGAAAGATAATTGCAGAGTAAATGAACCCAATCCAACGATCACCTTCCATTTTGGGTCGAGCTGCACGAAATCTAAGTACCATGTAAATAGTAAGCCAAATGACAATATGTCGGCCGTACTTTTCATTCTTCCCCAAAAACGAATTCCACACTTACATTTTGCATTCTGCTTGTTTTCACCTGTATCGACTACCCAAACAGTTAGTATAGAAACCAAATCAGTGAATGTTTCTATTCGTAACTGAATGGGTTGAACTACTGTCAATAAGAGAGTGGAAAGTTATGCGGGACATTCATTTCCATTGACAGTCCCGAAATCTTGCCTATAATATCCCCTTCGCGAAAAATGGGTCCTCCTTACTGATCGATAAACTGGGATACTGTTTATTTTCGCAACCGATGTGGACCGGCTAGGGTGAGCATCGGATCAGCAGGAAAATTAGGGGTCTGATGATGTCCTGGTAGGGTCAACTGGGTCGAACTGCGGTGGTCTATTGGATTAAGCGTCTGTCACCTGAAAGGTCATAGGTTCGAATCCCAGATCCACCGGTCACTTTGGTGGCACACGACAACTCATTGTCACCCGGCTCGTTACCGCAGCTGACCTATTGGGATTTCATGTGGTTCTAGGCCGCTCCAAGTTTCAGGGTCACGGCTGCCGGTTCCCACTCCACCCACCGGGAAGTGGACCCTAGTGGCTATGGCGCGTCCCTTTCACTGAACTGATGCTCTAAGTTTGTCATCAAAAAATGACGAGGTAGGTGAATTATTTCAAAGATCCAACCATGTATACTGTTAGACAGAGACCAGTATGACAAGCGACAGAAATGTAGCACTTAGACCGTCTTCATTCTAAGCATACTGTGATCTGGGAGATCTAGGTCCACATTTCAAGCAACCACAAAATGTAAACCGATTCAAGCGGAGGCACCGAAGAAAGCTCTCGTGTGCACAGTCCGGGCTGTGAACAGGAACATTCAAGGCTGATGACAGACAGATTTGAAAGGAGACTCATTTTTTTTACTAAGTACGTATAAGTCGAATGTTTGAGCAAAACATGACTGTGACTACCTTGTTCACTAATTTGACTTTCTTCTGCCCTTACCTTACGTCAAGTAAATTGAGAAAGTGCGACATTAGGTGTAGGAATGGAAATCACAATATGCGAGCACTCGCTCATTTCCATACTCGACTCACAAAGCAATCGAGAAGACACAAACAAGGAGACTTTAGAGTTGATTTAGATTACCAAAATATTCGTTTACTAATCAAATCACAGCGGCATACTAACGTGCTTTCATGCTTGTGCACGTGAAATGAGAGACACATATGACTTAACGTCAGCTAGGAAATTGTCCTGTCACTGAGATTTTATTCCTGCGAATTACCGTATTTCTCGAGCTAAATTCTGCATCTCCAATCCTATTTTTGTAGAGTGGGGGATGGGGCAATAATTACAATTTCTTCTCCTACCACTGTAGAGGGGAATGTCCAATACGGATATTGGGACTATGGATCGTTCGTACGAAGATCTGACAATGCGCAGAATTGAGCAGGAAACTGAAACGGAAGGAAAGTTGAATAATCCTGAAAAACTCCTCATGAGGGGGAGTCATTTGTTATCCCCATTGTTAAAAAGAGCTTATGCGGTAACTGTGTTAACCATAGGGCTATTAGCCGAATCCCAACAGCGTCAAAGCTGCTTGAGTTCGTCATTCTTCGCATGTTACACAACATGTTTGAAGTGCAAACTCATGAGAAAAAGGCTGGGTTTCCAGCTAGTCGTGGATGCATCGATCAAACTTTCACCCTTCCACAGGTATTACAGTATCCCTTTACCTTCCAAAGGCCTGCGATAATCGTGTTCTTGGACATTCGTGGAGCCTTCGAATCTGTTGATAGGTCTGCACTATGATTCTATTGAGAATTGGAGTACCTGAGAAGCATGAATCGGTCCTCAAAGAACTGTATCGTCATACGTCAGCTCGGATTAAGACCTTCGGCGTCTCCAGTGCACTACGTCAAGGCAGCCCAAATCCCCATTTCTACTCATCATCATCATCATCACCGTTCAGCGTTAAACAGCAAGGCAAGCCTCACTGACCACTGCCTTTCCCCAGAGTTACACGTTTCTAAAAAATGAGTGAATATCCAAAAAGAACAGGGAGTGGACCTAAACAGGCGGGAAAAGATAAGATGCTGCTGCAGCCATCACACAAAACACAGTCTAACTGTACAAACGCACGTGTTTTCAATCATTCTGATTCGATAGAAAATGACAGCACGATCGCCACTGTTCACGGTTCACTGCCATATCCTTCAGTGTCTCCAGCCAGCAAGTCGACGAGCCTTTCGGACCCCAACCATGAAGGCGTGAGACACCTGCTTTACCTAACTTCGCTGTACATTTTCTCATCCCACATTGCCACGTCATCTGTTGGCCTCCACATGGCTTCTTCCATTCCTTAGGAGGAACACAAAATGGGGCACGGTATGGTAGACGAGTGTTCGCCATACGCAACACGTGACCCCACACACAACACGTGACCCATTCTATTCAACTTTGTCATAAAGGACGCTCTGGTCTTTTAGATGATGGAGTTGAGCACATCTCATGGAACAGAAATTTTGATTTACAGTATGCCGATGATATCGCCTCGCTGAACGACGATGCACAGACAATTCAATGCGCGTTAAACCGCTTGGCAATTTAAGTTTCCAGACATGGTATGTTCTTTGCACCTTCAAAATGCAAGGTACTTCTTCAAGACTGGCAAGAGCCTGTGCCTGCACTCACCCTTTGTGATCGGTATGAAGTGGCTCATAGCTTCAAGTACATTGGGAGTCTGATCACACCTGGCCGAAGTGCTGGGAAGGAGCCCAGAGCAGCTCACGCGAACTGCGACACTTGTGGGGCTGCCATCACATCAGGCCTTTTCTCAATGAAAAAGTAAACAGTGACGTAGTTTGTAGCGTTCTGCTGTATCTATATGTGTGTGCGATGTCTTTTACATCCCCATCTTCTGGAGGTAACAGTGAAACCCAGAGACCTAACGAACCGTGGTCGGTGTCCAACGCTAATATGAAATTGCTGTTCTGATAATATTCCCGACAAAATCGACCGAAGGATTGAGAGGTGAGAACACTTACACAAATACTATCGTGAAAAGATTTTTGGATTGGAAATTGTTCGGTACAAACGAAGGACAATCAACAGTCTACTTTCATCAAATAGGAACTAAACAGTATAAATTATCATGGTGAATCCATAAATATAGTTCACTTTTTGGGCGATGTGTGGCGAGTAAATTGAAGGGAACAATTAAAAGTACATTGACGACGGAGTTTTCACGAGCGATCTAATGGATACGTGTCTTTGTATTCAGCGCAGATTCACCAATTGGGCGTTGGCAGCTGGAGTCAGACATTCAAAAATACAAGCATATTCTGTATAGGGAAATATGCTTTTTTGCTAAATGGATTCAAATGCCAAAAAAACTGAATTTCGGTGCGATCTGAGCAGTCGAGCTTCCGACATTCGACATGGCCTCGTTGTTTAGCTGACGAAAAGGAAGTTATGGTTGGCATCCATGTGTAGGTTTGAAAATCGACAAATTCGGATCCCTTTGAGTGCTCATCCTGGATTCGAACCCGCTAGCAATCCCCGCTAGGTTGCATGAAACATGTTATGGCTACCTCAACAGTTTTCAATGAGTCGAATATTGGCACGACTGGATGAATCATCTCATGGGAACAAAATAAATCTACCATTAGTGAAACTGATCTATCGGGGCTGTTTTGTCACCCTTGCCTGCTCGATGTGCGATTCTTGATTGGGTTATGCATTCGGCTCCATAAAAGCAGCCTCAATCACAGTTCATGTGTGTGGGCCTGTGTTTATGTAAATAGGTGCCTGCATAGCTACATTCATGACTGACTGTTCGTTTGCTGTTACTGACGTACCGGAAATCACCGTTTATCTTAGGAACCAGCGTCAACCACATGATTGTTGGGGCCACATGTTAGTATGGTTCCGTCCATATATGGACCGGGCGAACGACAGCGCGATACACAAATTATAAAAGTTCAAATTAATAAAACCACATCGTACAGCATTCTGTTAGAACAACTGGTAAAAAATATCACGAAGTGTCAGTTCCATACATTTCGTCCGACCATAAGGGTTTAATTCACCGAATAAGAATGGAGTCGGCAGTGAGAAAATAGTAGGTAGGGGAATAAAATTGATGACACCAACATTAGACAGATTTCTTTTCCACAGAGATCGCCTTCGGTTGTTCTCCGAGGCAGGCAACGGTTGGAAGATGGGTTGAGGTGATCAATCGATGACCGGAGAAGTGAAGACGTTAACCAGCCGGTTCTGCACACAACCCACTAGTGCGAAGCGAAATGCTTATAAGGTCAGTTCAAATGAGGAGCAATAATAATTGCAATACAGGAACTATAACGTCTTCAATGTGCAGTCAGTGTGACAAACGAGCTTGATTACCTCAAGATTCCAGAAATTTCGCTGCTATTTTCTGTCTTTTTAGAACAATCGATTCCTTGATTAGTTATTCTGTATGGAAATGCTTCTGGGTGCCAAGTACACATCTCGAAAAGATTCTTTATGCATTTTTCTGTTGATCCACCGGAACGTTAGACAAACTAAAAGTATATTATAACCAGATTGAACAGATTAACGACCTTGGGGAACACATTTCTAAATTGCTTCATCTCGATACGAAGGAAATACAAAAAAACTAAGGGTATAATCGAAGAGATAGCGTGTGAGCGTTGAGGGCCCCATTACAATCGGATTGCATGTAGTTCGCAGTGAATGTGATCTTAGTCCTGACTCAGTCTCAGACGAATGTGGAGAGTGCCACATGTTGCTCGTCACCGGAAATACACCGAGAGGTGATGATTATTCAGACGCAGCATATAGAAGTTCATGAGCAAACGATCACCTGACATGAAAGGGGTCATCCTGAGTGATAAGAAGTGGTATTCAGCGTTGAAGAGAGTTTCAATCTGGGCTGTCGGAGTCGTACAGTATGATACTAGCATCATTTACGGCAGTAAAAAGGACACAGCGTGCAAAGTCTCCAGTAAAATTTGCCCTAAAGGGAGCAAAGATTAGTTGCACCGGACGGAAAGTGAAGTCTAGAACACATGAGATGGTCCTCAACAGCTGGCTCCTTCCTGTTTTGTACCGAAATACAGTCAAGCAGTGCACGGTCTAACAAAACAATATATCAGTTCACTCCATGCACCCCAGGAATGCGTAATTTTTCTACAGCAATATTCCGCAGGCACACCGGCTAGGTTAACCCCAATTTATATTAAACAGCAAAGTCCCGAGAACCTTGAGAAACTTGCAATATTCATAGGTCTTTTCATACGAGAGATGAAATGAGGGAATTAACTGTTCTGAAGTGAAGGAGGCTAAAAATGAAACCTCTGGAGGCTGGAAGCAATGCAAGCTTTTCCATTGCTTAACAGCCTAGAACAGTAACATACCTGATACGGATGGAAATAAACGCACATTTCTTGGCCAAAAATACAACTACTTCTGAAATTCTAGTTTATCAGGCCACAATACCGCGACTGGCAAGCAAGGGTACACGTTTTCTGTAGATATTATTTGAAAATAAATATTTGTTCTAGCTCAGGTCACGGTTGCTTGGACTGACTCGGGCCCATTAAACAAAAACCAGCGGCTCCTAAGCAACAGCAGCTAAACGAAGAATAAACACCAGTAGTATCCCAAATCCTTGTCTCGATAGCTTTCTGAAACACAGTGATACTTCAGCTTAGTTTAGGTGGACATTTCGCACCGCACTAATGGGTTATGCGTAACGTCCAGAATTCCATAGAAGTTGAGTCGGTTGGTTAGCAAACCCAGTGATCAACTGGGCTGCTTGACAAACGTTCCAAATCTGGATGCTCTGGGTACATGGTAGTCGAGAGCATACTAACAAGTGGGTTTAAAAAGCGTTCAGCGCTCTCTTTCTCTCTCTCTCTCTATATATATATATATATATATATATATATATATATATATATATATATATATACTGTCGTGGTAACTAACACAGGCAATAAAGTCTATTTGTACATATACACTTTTTTCAATCATTCTGATAAGACAGAATATAACACCATCGGTACTCTTCACGGTTTGTTATCATATCCTTCAGTGTCTCTAGCAGCTTATATGACGGCTCTCTCGCAGTCCAAATACAAAGACGTGAGACACCTGCTTTATCCAAGTTCTCTGTACATTTTCTCATTCCACATTGCCATGTCATCTGCAGATCTCCAAATGACCTTTTCTAATCAGCAGGAAGAACGCGAAATAGAGCAAGGTATAGTAGACCTGTGTTCGCCGTACACAACATGTGACCCAATCGACGAAGTCTATGAACTTCACACGTTAAGATAAAATGCAGTTACAACTTGCACCTAATAATAAATTCCTAAAACTCACATTACTCACCCGGTCACTTCATCCAATCCTAGCCATACTACGAAAACATCAGTGATCGAAAACTTCGGTGCGTAAATTCTGTCTCGCAACCATACAACAGAACTGAACGCACTGCAACACAATATGCGAAATATTATGCCTGTGTCACAAGTGCTTCAGTCCAGCATAAGCTGCTCGAGCCTTCGATATACGCGATTTGCCTCCAATGCCGAGCTACCATCGTTGGACACGCAGCTACCAAGGTAGGTGAAACGGTCTACAATCGTTAGTTCCTCTCCGCTCAGCACCAAGTTCGGCAATGCTGTAGTCCAGTCTTGTAACAATACTTTACACTTTGAAGGCGCAAAGCACACAAAACCGAGCGGGCGACCTCGACAGTCTATCTAGTGCCTGTTGTGCATGGTCCGCAGACTCGAACAGTCACACGATGTCGTCTGCGTAATCTAGGTCACATAGCTTCCCTCCACTTCCCAGTTCCACTTCTACATCTTTGAGACCTCCTAAAGCATCTCACATCACCTCGTCCATGACGAAGTTGAACAGGAATGGAGACATGGAACACCCTTGTCGAACACCGCTAGTCGCTTCCAATGAACTTGTTAGTTCACCGTATACCCTAACGCGACCACAGGTATGCGCGTATAATGCTCGCAACAGGTTTACGAACTTTGTTGGCATACCCTTCCGGCGGTTGACCCACTGAATCGAACGCACCTTTCAAGTCTAGAAAGACTACGATCGTAGGGCGACGGTGTGTGGCGCATTTTGAGTATTTAGCGAAGAGCGAATATTTGGTCGATGCAACCTCGATTTGGACAAAATCCGACTTGCTGTTCGCGAACAGGTATCAAACGGCACCGTCACAGCTAAGACCCTAGTAACTATCGGAGTTAAACTAATCCCATGATGACTGGTAGTCACTCTGTGTGGCCTTTTTCAAGATAGGTGCAACCAATGACTTACCAATAATAATGGAACAGGCTCCTCGTTCTAAACATCACGAAGAAAAAAGGTACGCCAGGAACGGCTGCTTTTCCCCTCTTCAGAGGCCCGATATTCGACTTTACTTTCACATCTATCAGCGCATCAAGAAACACGTCCCAAGGATTCGCAGCCACCGAAAATCGGACTAACTACATTAGCGTGCGGTTAGCTAAACTGATTCTTGAAATGCTCACCCCAACGTTCAGCCTTTGTTGTCTACCATGGATGAATCCTCCATTTTCATCGCACACGACTTCGCTAACCGAAGTTCGCCGCCCACCGGTGTCAGGCATAAGTTTAAACAGTCTTTAACTGTCACCTGAAGCAGTTGCTACATACAGTTCTTCGACCATCCTGATCTGTTTGAACTAATAGGTAAAGTAGGCCCAAGAGACTTCATAACTGAGTCATCGTCCTGTCAAAATGGGTCGAAAATTTATATCTTTTCCCCGTGCGAGTACAGCAGGACAGAGGCAATTCTTGAAACTACTATCAAAACTAAACGTTTATTTTACAGCTCACTAAAGAACAGCAAATGGAGCTGGAGTGCTCATATTCTCGTAAATCACAGAGGAGTTTGACAATAATACAAGAAAAACGATAGCATCGAAGAGACTAAGTATTGACATTTTATTAGTCTAAAACATCTTAGTGTTAGATTTATAAAAGGGAATATATAGATCCAAATCGTGTTGCATTTCGTAGCGACACGCTGCCTACCTAAGTTGAACAGATTTCATTCATGGATGAAGGCGACCTGGTAATTGGGAACGCTTCGTTTAGCAGTTGGTTTTCTGATGGAATTGTCCGTTTTTCTTGCTGATGTCAGAGTAAGCATCAGTGACCCCGGTTCGATTAAATTCACTCACATACAAACAGGCACAGAAACGATCATGACTACCAGTTGACTCACCGAGAAAATGAAAACGACCTCGAAACGCACGAGCGCACAGTTTCGGGGCCGTTAATGAGATCAAACAATCCGGTTTTAGAACGCCTGATTCGGGCAGTGACTTTAAATCGGTTTCAACATCCCAACCTATGAAGGGTCGTGTGAAAACAATGTCACAAATAAAACATGAAAGGAAAAATGCAGCAGTGGATGGAAAGAAATATAAATCGATAAGTGAGACGTAAGGCCAGTTGGAAAGACGATTAGCAATCAAATGGTAACAATTGGACGAACAACTTCGCATAATGGTTTCGATGGATGCGGTAACTGTGGTTTAAATGCGCCAATCAACTGGATCAAGGGACTATCTAAGAATTTGCGGTAGAATATTAGTGCCCAGCTCATCGTTGAATTCTCCTTAACACTCGTTAAGTTATCCGACGGGTTAGGACCTACTATGCATATATACGCTCCTTCGATGAATTATTCATGGTCCAGAGATTTACCAGTTCGGAATATACCCATCTACACATACTTAATTGCAGTTTCACGTAACAGAGCGGAAATAACGAACGACAAACGAATTACTAAATTTCCACTTTCTAATCCGACAGCCTACAGGGTTATTTGCTCAGGTGCTCTCAAAAATGAAGATCGCCCGACGTGGAATCAGAATGTAACAACCAGAACAGTCAAGCTACGGAGTTACAAAGTGTTCTAGTTTGTTAAAGCTGGATCAAAAACAGGCGGTAATGGAAAACGCCTAGAGAGTGAAGATCTAAGGAACAATAACATCAGGACACTTGAACATTGTAATTTAGACCTATTAAATCCCTCTGATCCGACCCAGTAGCTGAGTCCCGTAACCTATTATACTACCCAGTCTCCCCTTGCACAGTACTTTATCGGTTCATTGGACACTGATTTTCAACGAGAAGGAGCATTAGTGTAACTCAATTAGTTGAACATAATGGAAAGTTGGGTTCTGAGTCACAGTTTAAGTGTGTTTGGAGGAACGAACAATGAAAATCTATCATTCAGATGAAAACAACATTTTTCTTATTCAAGCATGGAAACGGATCAGGGGCGAAGATGTCATTTTCTGGAGTAATATTAGATTATTTCGACGAAGCAGTTGGATCACAGGACACAAGTTACTATTCGAAGGTCGAAGGTAGTCAGTAGAATTCGACTGGACTTTGACGTGGTTGGACGGCTTGTGTGCCTCAATGACCCAACAAGCTATGAAGGATGACTTAACTCAAGCAAACCTGGAGTGTCAACAGATGAAGACATTTAAGTAGTCTCCTAATCCTCTGGGTTGGTGATTAAGCCTGGTAACTCAATCCGAAGAACGAATAGAAGAATGATTGATCCAAGCTCATGAGCTCCCATACAGCCACACTCCCGCTGCTTTGTGGACAGGTTCTTGTTGGATCCAAAGGCTTTGATTGATTCTTAATCGATCTCCTGCTCAGTGACTGGACTTCCTAGCGGCATCAACTCACCAATCCAATGAATTACAAAAATAAATTGAATTCCACGCGGTATCGGTCGTCGAAACGGATAATCAGGACCGCGCTACCAACCGCACGGAGTAGGGTTATAAGTATGCTTCTGCTCAGAGCTTTCTGCTTGGAGGCTAACGCTCCACCGCCTTTAGTGCGTGAGGTTTTTTAACCAAATGCTCAGGTTAGGGTACCCAAAGAACAATCCCTTCTGCGTTGTGGGCGGCCAGGAAGCATCACTTTTTACAAGGGACCTCCCCAACTTTCGTTCCTATGATATAAGGACCATGCAACTCGATGGATTTGTCTGATAGCAATATTAGTGGGAGGGCAGGAAATAAATAGGGAGCAAAACTTGAGTCTACTTGTTTAATTCCTTTAGCTGGGTCTCGATGTCCGCACGTCAAACCTGATAGGATAAAAAGCTGGTCCAGTTAGAAACTTCTACAATAGGTGTATGCCGTGTCTGTGAAACGTGCTTGTACAAGATCTCACTTCCACAACCACTCTTGGCAGCCCAGATACAAATCCATTCTGCAGCGTGTCCGGTAATCAGGTTTCGAATGTACGTGGTCAAGTTGGCGTTGGGATTGCTCTGAGAGTGCACTGTTAGACTAGATCCGAGGTAATAGTAGTTTGTGTGCAGTTTGGTTAAACGGTTCTGTAAGTGCCAACAACAGTCGACTGAAGTCTCATCCATTCCTGAAGAAGATGAGCTCCAACGGGACTTATCCCGGTTACTTCGAAGAGTGCTTTAACAGAGGTTGTGATCATTGGTGATGAGTTTAACATCCGATTGGGTCACCTATCGGATATAGAGTGATACATCGGAGGTCCATTGTTTGTCTCAACCGAGAAACCTATAACGGTGTTAGCCTCATCCAAGTTTGTCCCGACCACAGACTACTTCTAGCAAACGCAAATCTTTATAATGAAAAGCAACATCGGCTCATCTGGCGCCCTCTGCATTCACAGCATCGAATTCAGATTGACCACCCGGTGACTTGGAATGTCAATCATTCTGGTCCATACCAATGGACTCGCATCATCCTTTAGTCCATACCCATTATTATTTGCACAGCTGATTTTAGAAGGTGATCGATGACATCAATTCCAGTCGGATCTCTCAACCGGATTATCGCCACAATCAGATACTGAGGATCTCACCAAGACCGGAAGCAAACCAAAGAAGCTCTGCACACAGCAGAAGTTGTCACGCAAGACCCCATGCAATACAAATCTAAGAAACGATATATATTCTCGACTTCAGCTGCCCTGCTGGATGCTCGTAGATCCGTCCTCTGAAAGCCACGTATTCAATGAGACGCAAATTCATGAAATGTCAACCGACTAGGCGCTTGATAGATGACCGCGAAGAGTGACGGGTCGGAGAATAGAGAAGGGTACGGCTATTGGGAATAGTCGAATCGTTTACCGATGGATTAAAAATACGGGCCCACGTAGACAGGTTATTGAACCGATCGCGGAATCTGATGGCACATTGATTCAATCTCAAGATCATCGGGAAAAACAATTTAAAAGAGAGTTTAGTTGGCCCACTTACAAAGTGGACTTTCTTTTCGGACCCGCGGATAGATACCAGCTCTTCATCCGAAATAGAGGTTATCAGGGAGATAAGCTTTCGTAGAAGACATAGGAACTGGACTAGAAGGGCTATCTCCTTGCTCAATCGCGGACCGAGGAAAATTACAGACCCAAAGGACTGGTTTGAAACAATGACTGTACCGATTTGGAAGAAATATGATAAGTTTCACGGAAAAGCATAGGGGAATTAGTCTGGTAAATACTGCATTCCAAGAGCTCGTGGGAATAATTGTCTATTGACTATCAAGTGCCCGCGTGAAAAACAAGCCGGTAGAGGTTGCTTGGAAGAATTTTTTTCGCTTCACCACAAATTCTAGAACACATTAAGTAGGTTCACGGATTCCGTCATCCTCCATCTGAAAACGACGTTCGACTCAGTCGACCGTGCAATCCTACAGAACTCAATGAGGGGTGTGCCAAAAATTTATTTCGATTTATAACCTCACTATGTGAAAAACTGAAGCCGAGTTCGTGTTTCTGGAGTTCTTTTGCCGCCAGAAATGGTGCTCATCACCATTTCTCCCCTTCATTATTTCTCTCGACTTTGCTATTGAGATAACCGTTGAGACAGCCGTATCCGCCAATAGGATTAGTGGCATTGGTATTCTCTCGCAGGAAGCTGTCCGACATAGAATTTTCGAACAAGGTTGTGCTAATGAATGAGGGCATAAGTAAGCTGCAAGTTTTTCTTGATCTTCTGAGTGATAGTGTGGCTATGGTTGCGATGCATTTTCCATCTTCGAGGCGCAAAATAATATTGCAAGGCTGGATTGGCCCAAAGCCGAACCTTGCTCTTACAACGGAAGAACTACATGAAGCAGATAGATATAGTTACTTGGATAGTCACATCTTACTAAGTGGTTAAATATCGGATGATGCATCCTATCGCATACAAAAGGCTCCATTGGGATTCACCAATTGGGGGCATTTGTGGCGTCGGCGTGGCATCTGGTTATCGACCAACGGCCGAGTTTACATAGCAGCAGTGAAGTCAACGATTCTGCACGGCTCCGACAAATGGCCGATGGGGACAGATGTGCGATGGCTTTCTGTATTTGAACGCCACTGTCTTCGAAGTACTGGCAGAATATGGTGGGAGACTTTCGTCAGTAACTCAGAGGTTAAGAGTAAGCTACGGGGCTCTAGAACAGGCACTGAATCAAAATGGGTTACGGTGAGCATGCCTACAGAGCGCCTGTCTCATTGTACTCTGTTGTCCGAGGTTAATATTTGGGAGATGAGTCGAGGTGGTCAGTCGATGACGAGAAAAAAATATGGCAACTTTAACCAGTGAACTAGCTCATCCAGGTCCAGTTAGACTAATGGGTTACAGTGTACAAGATTTTTCTAAACGGCGGTTGGAGACAAGAGGTGATATGATTCAGTGTCAGCCATGCCTTCAGGATTTTTCCTCTTCCGTACAGTCGCCCAACTCATTAATTTGCAGTTGATCATTATCTATTTCTTGTTGGATTTTCTTCTTAAGTAGTTGGTATTGCGACGTGGCAACCAAAACCGGAGCACGTTGGTGTAAAGGTTAATGAAGTGTATTGATCATGCGAGTATCTTCTCTCGATATCACAACAATGCTCATTTTACTTCACATCCCATTCTTAGTTCTGGTGAAAAACATCGGAAATGAACGATTGGGATGAATTAATTCCGGTCATTCATTTGGCTTGCTTTCGGCTAGGATAAGGCTAAGTGATTCGTTCGACGTGACAGGCAAAGTGGAGCAATCCGTGTCATCATACGATCTAGGAGTACAAAATCGTCAGGATTATGTGGTGGTCATATTAACCGTATAATGGAGCAAAACTCGCCTTTCTATAGTAAAACTGAAACACCTTCCTACCCCTGATCTCCTCTGTCCTGTGTTGATTAAAACAACCCATTAGCGCTGGAGTTCGCTAACATTTATTATTATTACTAGGGCAATAAATATCCATTTCGATACTATGGCATATCCGGCGTTTGTAAGCCACATCTAAACTTCGTTTGTTCGAACTGTTGCTGATTACGATGAACAGTTTGTTACCGGACACGACTCAAGACCAAAACGAAGACCAATCGTCAGGCAGTCTAATTTCCTCGATCCGCTTGACATACGGAACCGTCAGAACCTTGTTGATCGGCACCCCATCTCCGTGGGTTTCCTTTTAGTTGTCACCCTTGTGCAGACAGAAAAAACGCGCTCACTCGAGAACCCGGCCTACAATTAACATCTCTTCAGTAGCACATGCCTTTCAGTCAACCATCTATTGACAGAATTCCATTAGATAAGGCGTCTGGCTGGGAATACATTTTGAGTTCTGTTTATACGCGGTACGGATCCTGATGCCCTCTGATCACAACCGGTACGTGGTTACGTTTTCACCCATTCCCCATGTGGATGGATAACTTCCGGCGAAGTTGACTTTTTTCTCATTGGGAAATCAGAAATACAGTCGACAGTCACGCTCGATAAGCACCAGGCCAACTCTAGCTATGAATGACCAGCAAGCTTTTACACAACTGTTGAATGAATGTGGATAACGAACACAATCACAGCCCCTTTTGAAATTTGGTGATTGACTGAGATTTCCCTTGGAGCTCATTGTGGAGTGCTATATCAGAGTTAGAGAAATTCAAGGCCATTGAAATAATAATTCCATGCTTTCAAGGTGGCGATTTAATAGATCTGTGACGATTCCGGGATTCAACTACATATGGCTCACTCCTTGAGTAGTTACCCGTGATTGATTGCCACATTCGCCTTGACAACCAGCATTTGTTTCAGAAACAATCCTGTCCACAAAGTGCTTTTGTCCTAGTTAGTTTGATGTAAGGGACCAAAAGAATTAAGAATTTCACTGTTACGTTTAGCACATCATTCCATGTGAATGGAAAATCACATAGCCATCCTACAGTTATTATTCGCCTACATTCGAACAGGTGAACCAAATATGATATCGGATAAATTTGCATTACGATGATGATGATAGTATTGATGACTAGGGCTCGTGTGACACCTTAACCAATTTCACTTTATAACCGCCATGCACGAAATACGTGAATCATCTTATTGTCGTGTCACAAGTACAACAGAGATTTATATTTGGGCCAAACACAGAAACCTGCTTGAATGACCGCTGCATCTTTGACTATACAATGGATGCATCCGTAGATGTGTGCTCGCTGATGAGGGTGCGCGTCGCGTGGACAAGGATCAACAATTTTCATCACTGATTCTCATAACGACACAAACAAGCGGCGAAGCGATAGTGAGACAGAAGTTGAACTTAGTAAGCAAGTGTACAAGTGTACATTTTATGTCAAGAGCACAGCCGGAATGAACATCTACCATGATGGAAAACGTATGCCTTGTTTGTAGAAATCACTTTATTCCAGTGAATAGACCTAGATAATAATTATAGATATCGCCTTCACATGAACATGTAAGGTTCGATAGTCGACTAGAACGGACAACACGAACCGATTGAGTGCGTGCGGTTGTATGTACGAGTGCAAATACGCACTGCTGGCATGACAGCAACAGCACTACCGAGGGTTTACACTTGCTGCCCGTTTGCCTGTTTCGAACGCATAGGCGGACAGACAAACAAACAAAAGCACAATAGGAAACAAGGACCATGAACAAGTTTTTGTCTCAACACAACTTTGTCCGCCTATTGACCTTGTTGTGAGCTCTGTACTACAGATACACATATATATATATATATATATATATATATATATATATATATATATATATACAGGCATACAATACATCCGTGTGATCATCCACATGATGGGACCACCACCGCCACTTTTATTATAATCAACATAAACAATAGAATCAGAATAACCGGTCGTGTGTGACTGAGCGAGCTCTTGTATTTACAAAAATAACAACGCATACACACACACACAAATAATAGCTCACAAGACCGAATCTCTCGATGCGTGCATGGAGGAGGAGCGGCGGAATTTGCCTTGGTTGTAACACGGGGCTCGACAAATCGGTTTTCCAAGGGTTTAGTGTGAAATATGTTTAGCCTACACGCTCACACAAAGACTCCAGAACTGTTGGTAAAATTTGTCCAAACGCTGGAATGACCATAGCTATCACTTGATCGACTTTGTTATGCATCAGACAAGGCTTGGTGTGTACTACATTGAGGACCGGACGTGTTTAATCATTAGTATACAGAACAATGTCGCAAATTGTGGGATAGCACTCCGTGGCCAGAACTTACAATTTAGAAGGCGTGCCAGCACAATCACCAACGACATCAAACTTGATAACATCAGTTTCAACACAGTTCCGTAGTTTGATATGGACTGGAAACACGAGGTATATCCATTTCTAACTATCCATTAAAAAATTACTATACCAAAGTCGATAATGGATACGTATGAGAGGAGATCCTAACTCCTAGTTTAAAATGAATGCAACAAGTTTGATATAACGTATCCTAAACTGGTTGTAAAATTTTATCCTAATCTCGTTCGTATAATCTATTGTTTCGCAGGTCGACAGCTTGTCAGTACCCAGTCGCATAACTGACAACTCATGTACGCGAGAACTGTAGCCCCATTTTTGAGGACTGACTCAAAGTCAACGTTTCACCTTTCATTGTCAGTCACTGATCGGGTAATGTATCAGGTATCCACATGTTTTTAGCGGAAATTCGCGCGTATCACGAACGTGGCAGTATTAGCCTCACCAGTGGGATTAAGTTTGGACGTGAGTTTACCTCCATGCATAGGCATGAATCATGTAACCGATCGAGTGTAAGCTCGAGTGAGAACGACAATGAAAACCGCAAATGTGGTCAAATGAACGAAACAGGTAAACCACAAAAGTATTTAGCTTTACTGCGCAGTTCCATCGCCAGTATTTCAAGAAACTGAGAACCAGATTGTTTCTCACATCCCGAAGGTATGCCGTGCTGATTTCAGTTAGCGAAAATTCTTCACAGCCATCTAGTTTAAGCTACGCCATATACATGAATATAGCAAGATGATATCCAAATAACGCGGTTATCTGATTTGAATTGCTGCCTCTTTCAAACTCAAGGCGAAGGAGAGGACGAACCGAAAAGCAACTGTGCGCAACAGACTACCCATCAGCAGATGTGGAACCGGTGCACAACATTTGCAGCCCGGGCGTTCTTTCTAGTAAGAAACAACAGCATCAATCATTAGAATTCAAGAGTAAAATTATAAGCTAATCAATGCGTCTCCAGGCTGTGGATGCATGAATGGCTACCAAATCAATGGTTGCCACGAATAAACTGGGATCATGTTCACCAAATAAGCGCCCGCGAACAAGCAGCAGCAGTGTCCACGATGTGGTGGGCTTTATTCTGTTTAGGATACTTCTCACTGTGATGTAATTAATGACTAGCCGGTAAGTAGGATAATAGACCATTGTTTTCTCTCGAGAAAATACATTAGTGGAAGTTGAATTTATTGGTCAAGGGTTCCGGTGGAAACTCGAGGTGCATTAGGCCCTTAGTCGGAGATGACCAAAAGGCATAGGGAACAGAATACCAGTTACCGGTTCCCAGCGGCTAACGAGCATCCAGACTTGTACTGTTATCTCGCAGCTCACCTACTTCTATCAGAGGACTGTACCCGATTACCATATAGAGTCCGTTTGTATCCTTCTATTATTTGAGTACACTTTCATCATCTTTAGGCGATATCATGCCAATCACCAAGGATTTCAGAAATTCCGTAAATCTACATTTTTTATTGCTTCTCCTTAGCACAGAACACTGTGAATTAGTAAGGTCGGCTGTTAAACCTGACTCAATTACTAAGGTGTGGACCAACGAGTGAGTTGCGCAAACGTTCCGCTAGTGATACTTGTTGAGGTCATTCCACCAATCCTCGATCCTACTCGATGTTAGCCGCGCGAAGTCCTATGCAAAGTTAAACAACGTCGAAGTAGTCGGCAGGTTATGCACGCATGAAACTGTTGGGATAGAGATAGTTTTTTGCCTAGAACGCAATCCAAGATCCATGAACCAATTGACTAACTGCTTGAATGATTGCTTGACTATACAAGTATTCCCTTGTTCCTCTTAGTTTTCCATATATAAGTGCAATTTAAATGAATCGAGGGTGAAATTATTGCAATAACGTTTTTGCGCATTCGTTGATTCCCTTCCAAGTCTAACGGAAATGAAAACTTTTTTCTAATCAGTTAGCATTAAATACTAGAATCGCAAACACAAAGTCGGCCTCTCTGGCCACTCTCCACTTAACCAGCGATAGGGTGGACGAGACAACAACTAACGAGGAAGAATTCACTACATTACCGCGTTGGTTGAAAACCTGCATCAAAGGAAAAGTTGGGTAACCATATCCTTTACCGAGAACGTCATTTTACAGTCGTTCGCTAACTAGGGATAGAGACAACAGCAGCCGAACGATCGTCAAACTACATTGCCCCAGCTGGTAATAAAAAATACGAAGGGACCGTTCACTGCATGGAAAGCCATACACACGATACGTGTGAGCAAAACTTGAATGGGAGAAAATAGTTTCAGTGATTCGCTCACCGTCGAATCTAACTCAACATCGATCACGTTATGGCGCATTGGTTTTTCGATACTTGTCAAGTCTTCCGCAGTTCAGAGACAATGGATCCAGGGCATTATTTGTCTTATTAAGGAATAATAGGCATTTTCTGTGAATCGGAACAAATAAGAATATCCCCTTTAGAACGATCACCTTCGAACAGATGCTTTTCTGTTAAAACCTATTATGAAAGTCGACCAACAACTCGGTATTGACAGTTTTCGTTCTTTGAGGGAGTAATGAAACACGATAAACAAGAAACATGCCGAGTGCAGTTTTAACAAAAGACGGTTGAAAAAGATTACGGCGGTTGGTCGGTATGTGACCAGGAGGAACAACAAAACCATTTAATTTCGCTTCCGGGATCATGCTACTTATCAGTAAACAACAATTTTCATATGAAAAGCGAAGGGATACCACTGCTGAAGGCGCCATGGAGAGGACTGGGCTTATTTCCAGTAGATTTATTTTCTGGTTAGTATAGTCGCACGAACAAAGTGTCGCAAAGTTTTGAAAGAGTAATAATAAAGTGAAAAAGAATGACTGATTCAGTTTTAGGTTCAAAATAATGTTTTAAAAACGAGACAAATAGGGCCACGTTCATATAAGCAACCAAAACCACCTGAGGCCCGTACAATTTCGGAATTGTCAAAACTATTCAGAACTGCCATCTGACTAGATCACTGGGATTCCCAACATACATATATGAAAGGTCGTCTAAATTACGCATAATTGTGTGCAAGTACTGTAAGGTTTACCTAGTATTTGTGAATTGACCTAGAATTTGCCAGTAGATCCACGCTTGACATATCCCGTGAAAGAGACTTGACCTTACCTGATTTCGAATTTTTCTAACCAAATTCCTAATAACCTAATGATTCCAAACTAAGTTGGGAAATGGCGTAAGTAGGAACAACTCTTCTTACCGGTCCTCGGGGCAATCAATCGCGGAGGTGTTTCAGATAGCTCAAGCAAGCATCTGAAAACAGTAAAAGGGATATTCCCCTATTGACCATGTTACGATCAAAGGAAACAAGAACCAGAGAGTATAGTTCATCTATCAAAGCAAGGGATTTCGGATTAAGCCCAAACCGTTCGGGTAACAAACCAAGTCGTTTGAACGATTTCAGACAAGCTGTCATCCTGCTGTTTCTAGGTCCTCATTCCACTTGTTTCACACAACTTGCAAAAATTAAATACTGACCCTGGGGGTTTCACCGTGTTATGTTACACTAGGTCTCCAGAACTGTCCTGAACGAGTTGCCAACAAATAAGATCTAAAGTTTGATAGCAATGTTTGCGCTTTGTGACAATCTCATAGGACAACCGACGGTTTCAAAGGATGTGAGACGTGCTCCGGTAATGGTTCTTTGATATAAACGATTATATTTCTGCGTGACTTCGTTACCAGTAAGGATATTCCGACACTTTGGAGGAACCATGCTGAAGATGTAACTAATGCGCTAAATTCGATTTTAACGGAAAAAACGTTGGGAGAGACAACTATTGTTGCTACGCGAATCTCAGCTACGTCATGTGATGGTTGATATGCACGCAGAGACTATATTAGTTTAAGGTGAATTTGAAGAAAACCCTCTTTAACTTACTATTTCCATTTAGTAATAAAAAATACATATTTTTCAGGAAGAGGGCTGCGGTCATTGATAGGATACCAGAATGGAGAAGTGACCAGTGACGGGTAAACTCGAATTCACAACATTCACGTTGGAACGTCACGACGTTGACCGCCATATGTAGGACTAACAAAATACACTTGGCCCGATCGAAAGCTCCACGTCTACGTTTTGCGGAACATGGGATATCAAAGGAAACTGTTTCATTTCCTACGACGGAACATACAGCCTCTTCGCAGGCGAAAATTAAAAACAGTATTTTCCAACAACGGGATCGATTCGGAGGAGAACAAATGGGTTGGGTGACAGAATAACTGGTGCTCATCTGAGCCATACGTATGCAATAAACGAGCAAAATTTGGTGCCAGGAATTTCACGTCTTCTTTTCTGAAATGTTTATCGAGTCTGGAGAAATTTTCATAACATTTCTCACCACTGAAGCGGTCGGTTTTTGATAAAGAAAATTGAAAATATTGAATTTCTCATGCTTCGTAAAAAACTCAAAGCTGAAATACTAAGCCAGATTCAGTGTGCTTCCCCAGTGTCAGTTACGTCCACTCTACATGACAAATTATTATTTAGAATGAACAACAAATTGAGACTAACCGGTCAGCTGAACAATCGATGATGGGGACACTATTTGGAGAGTGAACAGTATGTCCCCCTATGCGAACCAGTTTTGTCAGTTTACAACGCAACCTCCCCCACACAGTTGGATTATTTTCGTTCTCAGCAGTCTACTTTTAAACTATTGAAACACCAGGAAGACTTAACGATAGAAAATTCAGTCCACAGTTACGCGGGTATTCCATGTGCATTCACTTTGTTGCACTTTTTCATTAGAGCGAAGTTTGAAACTTGCGCATCTGTTTGTGGCTAGGGTAAAGAAAACTTAGGTGTCAAAGGTGAATGAAAAAGAAAAACCAAAGAAAATCCCGCTTTCACAACAAAACAGAAGAAACCATGAAGATACCCACCTTATGGAGAGGACCAAGGATGAAATCTGTTGACGCAAGGTACATATTCGGTAGATTTTTTGAACAAAACGCATGCCGACTGATCTGCCATTCGTGATTCTAGTGAATGATTCTTCTGTTTAGAGTCCACCCGTTTTCTAGATCATATTGGAAAAGTTACGCATGCCGGATGATACAACGCCTTACTACAACAATCAGGGGGGGCTAATTTGGCTCAGTTACGCATTTGGACCTCAAAGGCAATCTTTGACTCAGTTCCACCGGATGGTGCTGGCTCAAAGCGCTAAGTGAAAGATGACGTTTTTACAGGAGGCTACATAAATTGTTATGGTGCATCAAAAGCAGTTCGCGAACGACACAGTAAAAAAAAAACAATTGTAATTTAGATTTACGTTTCACCTGCTGATTTGAGAATCTGTTTTGCCAAATCGCACCAAATGTCCTGACATCAGATTGACGCAAGATCATAAACAGAGCTCATTTCAACTCACGATCTTGTGATAGTCGGAAATGGCCAGTGTTCAGACACGTAAGGAGCCAAAATCCTTCTGATCTTCCATAAATTTCCTTGCAGCCTGTGGCAATCTTTTAAAATCTCATGGCGACCGAGAAGCGCTTTGAATGACCATTGAAGGCACAATTAGCACTAGGTCCTACATGATCTCCGAAGGCTCTTTAAAGACAGAATAATTTGGATTTTTGATAGGACTATGTGTAATCCTCAGTCACTGTATTGGCTAGCTTCGCGGAAAGTTCTACTTTAATCAAGCCAAATCTTCAAAATTGAAGTCGATTATAATGAAAAAAGAAAATTACACAGATATTCAGTCAAAATCGCATTCTGTTGTAAATCGATTTCAACGGTGCACCCATAATCGAGGTCGTGTGTTTCGGTTATCAATGTTCGGCTACAAAATCCATGAACAATGTGGACCAGATAGGCACAAAATTCATCGGACGTCGAAAAGTCTTTGCACACACATACACACACACAGACCTGAACATATTTCATAAACAGACGGATAGCATGAAAAATATCGATTCCCATTTCAACGGCAAAGACAAATTCCAATCAAACTTCGACCTCACGTCTGGGACACATAAACAGATGCCGCATCAACAACGAGGTCGGTCATGTGCGTTTAAAATTAAAAAAGCTTTTTCTGTTTTTTCGAAACCCCTTTCCGTTGTTAACGAATTGTCCGTTCGCAAAATCGTCAAAATAGATGATGATAGAGACGTATGATGTCTGTCATGGTCAAACCTCGTGGGCCACCTATAGACAGACAATGAAGGGCCTAGTCTCAAATGACCATGAAATCTAGGCAAATACTTGAACATACCAACCATTTGGTACGATTGAAGTCAGTCATTAGCTAACAAACAGTAGTCCCTAGAGTTACGTGCAAACAATTCGAATGTTTCATGTAATAAACAAGATAAACTATGCATGGATCCATAATTCATTTCCCCTTAATTCGCTGCTTCTTTTTCTAGCCGTTTGGAGAACAGAGGTTTTATTCATGTGGGTTTTGACAATGCGATTTTTCACTATATGATTGAATCTGGTATTGAAATGATGGCAAGAGTGTATTAACAATACCACTAAGATCGGGGCTTTTGGACGAGAATAACACCGATTGCACCTAGCAGTCCTCGATGTTCTCAACAGACTGATATTGAATAAACAACAAAAGGTTGGTTTTGGATTCAAGGCAAACACGAATCCCGTGAGACAAAGTAGTGGAATTCTCAAACCAAATTCCCCAATGCTCACTCTCAAAAGTGGTTTTCGATTCTACAAAATCACCTGGGTATTTAAACGGATCTACTAAAAAAACGGCAGGCGATTAGCACAACGGCCACGGACGATTCGCGAATTACGATGGACAACCGACAATGTAAAGGAGGAAGTCTGGAAGTGCCAACATGTGATTCTATTTCCTTTCTCATTCTCCCCAAACTCTCTTCTCTTCCACTTAGAGTTGCGACACTACTTGATCTGTATTCAGTAGTTATCTAAGGAAACTGGACGACTTCTACTCATGAAGATTGATGTGTTCCAAAATGGTGGTCCGAAATTTCAGGATCATGGTTTATGGTGCATCAGACGTTCCCGTTGGCCTTCTTGTGCACATGATGCGCAGAAAATATCTCTTACCAGGAAAAATAGTGTTTATTGATTCAATTCTAATTACAATCGAAGTACTTTCGCGGGAATAGAATAGCCATCCTGAGATGACCTATATCATTCCAACGTCGATTGGTACTCGCGACTAACTGACTGGAGGCAAATTACGTCACATGATTTTATTCGCTCATCAGGGATGTATTCTATTTCCACAGAGATTGAAATTGGCATCTCTAAGTGCCGTCGCTTCTTGAAAAACAAAAATGGTGAATCTCTGGCCCAAACGACTGACACCCTTGTTCGTCCCGTCAAAAACCGCTGCCGCTGGAAAGGATCACTGAAAATTAATAGCAATAAATCGGAGTCAGAGTTTTAGTACCACCATCGTCCAATCTCGCTCCCCAAGTGTCACCGACAATCATTCACACCGGCGATGATTAAATGGGTTAAGTGTCTGCCACCAGAAAGATCAGCGGTCCCTCGTTGTCGCTCGGCTCGTTACTACACATGACTAATGACATCCTATGCGGCTTTATGTCACTACAAAGTTTCAGGGTTACGGCTGTCATCCAACTCCTGCGTGTAATGGTCCCTAATGGCTTTAAAATTTCATGGCGTGAATTCGGCAGTCATTAAATTTCGATTGCACGCCAGACAACCTTCACTTTTGTGATCGTCAGTTGCATCGAACTGGACAAATAAACGTGCGGACTGTCGGGAAACAGAAAGTAGACATTTTGCAGGGCACCTGACCTTTATGATATGTGCTCGCATAACGGCAGACTCTAGCACGTAGAAGTACACTTGGATTAGCTTAACTGAAAAACTGACAGCGTGGAACATCTGGATCACGGTTTACTCAGATGGAATATTTCGGCGGACGGTGTTTTGCAAGCACAGTCTTGGTCATTTTCTTGCAGGATACTTCACTGACAGATGACAGTAGAACCTATGTGTGGTACTGACAATCAACGGATGAAGATGTCGAAACGTGTAGAAAAATCTGTTTTCATGAAATAATTCACCATGTGATATCATCGCCCAACTCACCATAAAGAAACCATGGAAGCACTGTTCGGGCGCGGTGGATATGCACTGCTGATGATTCCTAACAAGGATGAAACAACTGTACAGTGCTTCCATGGTTTCTTTATGGTGAGTTGGGCGATGATATCACATGGTGAATTATTTCATGAAAACATTCAATCTCCTACTACTAAAAATCTGTTTGCTGGCCCCATTTCACCTCCGTTCGTACAGAAGAATATTCATAGAAACCCCAATATCACAGAAAAAACGAATCAAACTACTGACCACAGTATGAACACTTGACTTACCGGAGGGCACGTCAATGGAAATCACCGGGAGTGTCGTTTCACTCATTCGATCCAAAAGTGGTTTAAATTCTTCACTCACCGGCGGTTTAAATCCAAATCCAAACAGAGCATCAACGACCAGATCGAACTGACTATCGAGTTCTGAAACCTTCGGAAAGATCAATCGAGGTAAAAGGGAAACAATTGAGATTAAATTGTATTTCGCAATTGATAAACACAAGCCACACAATCGACTAAGTTCACCCGAATGACAAGGTGGACAGTGCAGATTTCATGGTAATAGTTTATTATTTAAAACAATCTGATGAAATGACAATAAGTAGTCAAGTTCAAAATGAAACTAACGGAGACATCTTCTCGCCAGGTTAGCTGGAAATCTACAGCTGATGGGCCTAATCCGCACATTGATCTGGCCGTTGAGTATTTATCTTTTGGTCACTCATCATCATCATTATCACCGTTCAGTGTTGAACAGCAAGGCAAGCCTCACTGACCGCTGCCTTGCCCCAGAGTTACACGTTTCTAAAAATGAGTGAATATCCAAAAAGAACAGGGAGTGGACCTAAACAGGTGGGAAAAGATAAGATGCCGTTGCAGCCAACACACGAAACACAGTCTAACTGTACAAACGCACGTGTTTTCAATCATTCTGATTCGATAGAAAATGACAGCACGATCGCCACTGTTCACGGT
>LUCM01000540.1:13588-25072 GCA_008360955.1 Fasciolopsis buskii | reverse complement strand
GTATGCCGAGATAACAAATAAACTACGCTTAACACTACTATCCTTTCGGATGCCGACAGATCCCTGCAGTCTCATGGCACACAAGCGACTGTTGACTGAGATCCAGTCTAGAAGAGCTGCTTCAGCTTTCTCACTCAAGACTATTCCTACACCACGTCGACCCACAGCTTGAGCTGCTTCGTCTCCTTAAGTGCGAAGAAAATATCTTGACGAGACGTTTGGCGCAGTTAGCTGAATTACTCTACTCGAATCCTGAATTTGTGTTTCACTCAAGCAGCAGACATCCATCGAAAGTGAGTCAATCCACTGTCAGAGCCAAACACGCCTGTTGGCCAGCCTGCATTAAAGTGTGGACATTGAAGGAACCCAGATACAGAGGCTAACGAGGCTTGAGAAAATGTGAGCTAGCAGACTGAAAACCACCTGCTACACCACTTGACAATAAACCGTTGCGAGTATCGGGCGTGTTCGCACTGGAAATTCACTCTTTTTATATAAACGTGTAACTCTGGGGAAAGGCAGCGGTCAGTGAGGCTTGCCCTGCTATTTAAAGCTGAACGATGATGCTGATAGCAATGGAGTTACTATGGCTAGGCAGAAGGGGCAAACAGATTGGGTTGGAGACAGGAGAGACAGGTCAGTTGGCTCTTCCCACATAATAAAACAACATGGATTGATCGGGGCATCCATGGTACGTGATGCATGTACGTGCAGAATAAAATCCAATTTACGTAGTTGGCAACCTGAGGATCTTTGACCTACGGAATCTATATTGCGCACAGTTTGACATGTTACGAGAAAGAGAAAACTCTTAAGCGATTTCCATAATCAATAATATCCAAAATACATATCATTGTTTTTGAATCATGATCAGTCGCGCTATTTGTCCCATTGGGAACTGACCTACAGGGGTAAGCAAAAGACCAAAATCGAAATGGTTTTTAAAAGGCAAAGCCGTTTTTGCACGTCACAGGGGTTAAAATCGAGTAAATCGCGCAAGGATATCCCAGTTAGTTACTATACAATAACTCAGATTTGACTTTCGGATATGTAAACACGAATAACTTTTCAACTACCCTAATACCTAGATCCTCATGGCACTCCGAAACTCCTGAACGCAGCCCGTGTTTTAACCGATACGGCTAATCACGATGGTGCGCATCAAGCGACTAGAATGGAGGAGGGCAAGGTATTTTTGCCAGATGATCGATAAGTTCACTTGGTCACATTGGCCAATGCTGATTGCATCCAAATATGAGAAGAAAATCACTGACTCCGGCGAGAATGAATATCACCCATCTCACCTAGTATGGCATGTGTGCTCGACCAGCTGAGTTGCGATGCTGTTTTTCTAAAGCTGAGAGTTGGTAGGTCAGAACAACATCAAGGGCGTCACGGCTTAACGGATAATGGCACGTGAAATTTAAATGCACGCTTAAGTACACTACGAGAGCACGTGACTGGTCACTTGACGGCCAATCAGAACGGCGTGCTGATTAGTATTAGCCGTTTGACTCATTATTAAGGTAAAGAAAGCAACGGAAAACCAGTCGATGAGAGTACAACGTTTCAAGAAATTGTTTATTATGCAGTATCATTACTCGAATTACCACTAAGAATCGACTGAAGCACTATACCTTACGAAAACTGATCCAAACACTGTTTGTTAAATGTTTGTGTAATTGCCTCTGATATCCTGTATTTCACTACATGGGCAACGTAGGATTTCAATAGAAAAGGTATGGTCCACAGCCACTCCGGTCCACTAGATGGGACGAGAGGTAACGGGCAACCACGATTTTTAAAGTTGGAGTGACACAGAAACACAAAGTCCGAATGGATTAGGTGAGGTAACGAAACCGGATGACACCAAAATGAAAAGCACTCGGTTCATTCGATTGTAGATCACGTTGGTGGTTTGATAGAAATGGATGCGGGACACGGGTTCACTCACGCGTAAATTGTGCTCTACCTAGTCAAACAACAAATGTCTCAAGTGATGGAATCAGTGACTGTGATTATAGAAGATTTTGAATAAGATCCAGTATATCCAAACATGTGGCTTTTCAGCCTAACTGGTGGAGCACAACAGGTAGTTGAGAATGAGTGGGGTAGATACGGAGGCTGGGATTCCGCCGTGGTCAACAATCTTTTTTGTTAGAATCGACAAAACATATCTGTCGGGATGTGTAAACGATATGTCACAATTTGTTCATCTTATATTTACATCAGTTCAGTTTTTACAATCTTGTAAAGACGTCTGCATTGGTACAGACATGCCAATGGACAACTGATTCTGTCTCCCGTTTCCGCTGGCTTTAGAAGAATCAGTACCTTATGCCTAACCTATGTGTTACAGAAAAAATTCTAGTCCATTACAAACAAAACTATCGACTTACACCAAAAATGAGTTTACTCGATAGGTGATCAGACATAATTGAGAGAACTAGAGTTGGAGATAATGTGCCAGCGGTAGATAAACTGTACACAGTGGGCTGAATTGACCATAAAGAAGCAACTCACCTCAGGAAACGGATGTGAAATAATGGGAATATCCATTTGTGTGCATTGATGAGCCAGATTTTTGTACAACGGTTTTGTCGGTTCACGTGGATAAATCACAGTAGGTTTGTAACCCTTTGAAACGACGTTAGCAAAAATTTCAAGAAACTGGATAAATCGTTCCTGATTGAATTTCAGTGTGCAGTACGTAAACTGGCAATGTTTCAAACATTAATACGCACAAGAAAACTTCTCATTATGTATACATATATAGATATACATACATATATATATATATCTATATACACATAAGGTCAGAGAACGTTGTTCCTTTTTGTAGCTTAGCTTCAACAGGATGGCATCAGTGTGTTAGCTGAGCTGGGCAATTTGATTGCATCACCAGTCGAGGGGACATCGTCAGCGCTACGATCTTGCGGCAAGCGTCTGGTTTCCGTCGTCCGCATAAATGGGACACCATAATGACTGACATTATAGAAAAGACAGAGTACATAGAGAAAGCAAAAAACATTGCTACAAGGTATATCGACTTATCGAGAAATCAACGACGATCCAACCCAACGACTCGTGACGAAAATCAACGCAACACTAGAACGATTACAAGAAATACATCAGATAAGCAAGGAAGAGCGCTGGAGAATGAAAGCCATTGACTGAAACATCATACAGTTACATGGATTACCAAAACTTCACAAACAAGGAATATTCGTGAGACCAATAGTCGCACTGCCGGGAACGCCAACGTACAACCTGGCCAAAAGCCGATGGAAGTGAGTGAAACCTCTCATCACAAGACATGAACATTCAACCAACAATACATTACAATCCATGGAAAAACCCTCACGGGACAAACATTGAAGAGGATGAAATCGTGATCGGCGTCGAAGTCGTGTCTCTCTTTACATCAATACCCTTAGATTTAGCAAGAGAAACACTAGAAGAACTTTTAGAAAAACACCAGTGGAGCGAACAACTGAGGTCGAGCAGTATATGCAAAATAGTAGAATTTTGTCTGCTAACATACTTCAACTCCGAGAGTGCATTTTACAAACAAGTGAATGGACCCTCCCCAATGAGCTCACCAATATCTGACATCATTGCAAACACAATGATGCAGAAACTGGAGAAAACCAACCTGTCGGACATCAAACCAAAACTGTGGCTGCACCATGTTGACGACGCGTTCCCAATCATTAAACGAACTTTCACTGTCATCAACGGAGTTTTCACGGAAATCGAATTCATTCTGAAAACAGAACGCGACAACAGTCTGCCGTTTCTAGACGTGCTCGTCACACGGACAAATATAGGCACACTGGAAACATCGTTCTCCTCTGGAACAAGACTGTTGCCTTGCAGGTAGCGCTTGACTGCGCAAAAGTTACAAGTTAGTCGTGGAATAAAAAATCTAATCCAAACCGGGCGACCGAGTATCAAAGCAGCTATCTACTGGTATGGCTGACATTAAATCAAATGACAAGAAAGTTTCATACGATTACGGATGCTATGTGGCAACGTAGATAACTGGTTCTTCATTTCACCATTCATACCCTTTCATATTCATCCGGTGGTACAATCGGTATTATCTCTGAGGGAAGTTCCGAACTTGTTATTTTACACCCTAACTAGGCTGACACCCAAGTCTCACTTACTTTGCTTCCGTCGCCATATGATCTTCCACATCCTCGCTAGGGTTCATTAGAAACCACAGCCACGGGCGCGTGTTGCATCTAAAACTCTAGTTCTGTCGTTCCATTGAGACCATTACTGTAACTTCCGTGACGTTTCACTCATGCTTTTCTGCTGACCTGTAAGACAGTAACTTCTAGGGTTACTAGCATTTGCGTGGCCCCAAGTGAGAGAAATGAGACTGTGGCACTTCTTTGGATGGCAATCGAGATTCAGTTATGCCCAACGAAGCTTAGGGGTTTGTGGAAACTAAGCAATCGACGTCTTAGGCAAACTGATTTATTCATTGTTCAGGCGCATGCATCTGCAGATTGCAGTTCAGGTGTAATGAAAAATAATTTATATCAAAAGGTGAGCGATCTAAGAAAGGCAAATCGGAGTAATATTGTGATGTTTGCTGCAGAACATTATGCTAGAGCAGGTCGTCTGCCATCGAACGGGACGCGCTGGGTCGATGATTTATTTGATTTAGAATCTTAAGGCTAGGAAAAGGAATAGATTTCCACTTTGTATTCAAATCATCAACTATTCGTTGCTAATGCGAATTTCAGATGTTCGAATAGCCGACACACTATCTGGCGTCCACTCTCTTCGAGTAGGCAATGGATTCAGGTCGACTCCAACCCAATCACCTGCAGACGGTATGGCTGCTTACAACACAGCCGGTCATACTGGAGCATTCCTTCCAAATTAGGTCACGCGTTGGTTAGAACTAAGTTGCTTATGTGGTTCCATGGATGTTTTAAAGGCATTATAAAGCGGTATTTAGACCGCCAAAAACTGTGGCCCTGCTCGCTTACCAAACTTCCTCAACCTGCTAGCTGAAAAGCTAGACTTAGACCCACCTGATAACACCATCGTTAGTCGTTTAGTAAGAAAGAACTGAATTTTACAAACCTATTAAACAGCGGTCTGAGCTCTAAATTTCGTGACGCCCCGGATTTGTGCCGAGTCTCTGTGCCTTGAGGCACACCGGCTAACCCTGACTTTCAGCGGGCACAATGAAACGAGGCCAACAACGAGATAAACTCGGTGGAAGCCTACGTACGAATCGCAAGGCCTGTCGGTCTCATCGGGGATCCAAAACGCACTTACTGTTGTTATTGAGCGTTTCAATCAAGTTACTGCTAGGAAACCATTGGGCATTGGCAGGAAAAATTGATAAGCTGATCGATCAATCGCCTGTCTAAAATCAATAAAAGGGAATTTGTACTCTGGGGGGAACGTGTGGAAGTGCAATAATCTAATAAACTTCAAGCGTCGGCTGTTGCCACAACTGTTCCACACACGTCTCAGTTTCTTTCGAAAGGCTCATCTTCTGAGGGAGAGATCTGCAAGGAAATCCAAGCTCGAGGACGTCACGACGCGAGGGAATCTTACGACTTTTTTCATATCTGTTTACGCATGATGGAACAAAGGTTGCTACGAGACATCAAGTTCCTTTCTCGTAGCTTTAGATTTTTGAGCAATTCCCTCTCCCATTCTAAGGTGTAATCGACCGTTACTGTTATGTTCAAGAAACGGTCAGTGACTGCGCCAGCCTTAGGAATAACAAACAAGTCCCGAGGGTACCGAAGCTGGTACCGCCTGACATTTTTTGCAGGTTGGAAATAGATCGCATTTCATACCGGCCGTTAATGAACCGATCTGATTTACACCAAATAATGATTATTATGGTAACGTTTTGCGTCCCAATGGGTAAAGACCGTTTTCAGGCATTCGCGCGAGGTTCAACTCCATCAACGGGACCGAACCATGGAAGTGGTTACGGAAGGATCGCTTGACACGACCAATATTCTAATCACGAACTGTCTCGGGAAACAGCGCACGAGACGGGTGCTCTATAAGCATGCGCAAAACATCCCCCAGCCACGTCAGTCTGCTCAGATTCAGTGCCTCTTCTAAGGAATAAACCTTAGGACCCAGTACCTTACGCGGAATCGCAAAATTTTCCCACCTTATTTTACTAATATTGCGAACTCGAAGGTGTTCGAACAATGAAAGTATTTTCACATCTATCCTCAGCGGCCTTGCTTCGGAGTAGCACCAACCTTACTCTTTTGTGCATACCCGACCTTTGACCAACAACCGAAAGACACACCAACACCATCGATATTTCATTCCGGTAAATGTCAAACGAGCCTTTTCTATGCGATATGCGACCACCAGGTGAGATGAGACTATACGAGTTATTAAACTTATCTTCACCCAATTCTCCTGTTAAAACGAGTTAGGCTTCGAGCTAATCAAGTCTTGCAACAGTATTTTACACTTTGAAGGTGAAGAACGCATACCAAAAATATTCACACTATCGTTTAGATGATCGGAGAAAAATTGCAACTTATTTGGTTCTTCATTCAGTAGCACAACATCGTCCACATGTTTCAAGTCGGACAACTTCCTGTGAAAATACCAATGCCACCATTCTCAAACGGAGATAGGATTATCGTCATAACCATTTCAATGACAAAATCAAAGAGAAAAGACGGAAGGGAGAAACCTGACGAACACCACTTCTTGTGATGAAATCGAATGAAATATCGCCGCGAGTACGAACTCGACTTCGGTAGTTAGCACACAGAGTTTGGATAAGCAAGATGAATTTCTCTCGTACACTTTTCAGCGAGAGGAAACGCCACAGAACTGCGCGCTTGACTGAGTCAAACGCCGCCTTCAGATCAAGAAAGATAGAAATCATGGACTTATGGAAGGTTTTAAAATTTGCCGTAAAGGCACAAGGCAGGGACAATTCACGATCTTAAATAGCTGGGCGACCGAGGTGTCCACTTATTGCATGCGCTTTGCACGTTCGGGGCACTTCTCCAGAACTGGCAGGAATCTGTGCCTGTATTCACCCATTTTTGTAAACACTCAGTAATTAATGGCCTTAAGTAACTCAAGAGCTTGGTTGCAACTGTAAGCTGTGCTGGGGATGAGATTACGTCACTAATAACGAAAGCTAGAGCAGCTCTCTCAAATTTGTGCCCCATCATGGCATTCAGCTTTTCCTCAAAGGAAGGATGTACAATGCCACAGACAGTAATGTTCTACTCTACAGCTGGAAGACCTGACCTCAACTTATCCAGTATACCTGGAAACTTCCTGTATTCGACCAGTGATGACTCTGAAGGACTGCTGGAGATAAGTGGGAACATCGGATGAACAATCACCAGGTCCGTCGTAGTCAGTCAGTTTCCGACAGTCGCCCTCGAACCACCACTTCCTTTTGGTTCATTTTTTGGTGTATGCTAGCTCATCATTTGACTTTCTGTTCTCTTTTTCACGTGCTAAACAAGTCTGGAAAAAAGGATGCGGCGGTCAGGATATGGACTAGTGGAGGGAAATAAAGAAGTTAGTTTCGATATTCGCTTGGGTCGGTGCGCCTTATCCTCGTGATTTGAACCACAGAGGCGAAGTGGTGCGAACACTCCAAGGTCTGTCGCTAGGACTCGTGTTGCGTAAGCCACCACAAAAGTATATGATGAAAGTTTAAAAAGTTTGGTTCTTGTTTATTTCTTCTGTACCCCGTTCTCGAAGCCCAGTTCGCGATGTATTTATGGTTCGATTTACTTCGAATCAAACAAAAGAGATTGGATAAGAAAGGGATTGGAGATAGACTGAATTCAAAAGAAAACCGCAGCCAATGGCAGCCTGATCACGACAAAATGTATTGGTGTGAACAAGTAGAAATTGGGGAAAAAAACTTACAAACAACTTTAAATGGCGTGCACATACTAGTCCATCACCACCGTTATTCCCTGGACCGCAACAGACCAAAACGGAACCATTCCATGCCGTAAGTGTATTGAGTGGATACGCCTTTGATTTGAAGGCAAAAGGGATGAATGAGCTTAGCAAGGATTGGTAAACATATCTATCCAACGATAAATCTGAACTGCGATAGGTACGGAATGAATCATTATTAGATTTGATCCCGTTGAACAAAAGTGTGACCAGACAAGAAACAGGTAGCCGGTATTTCATTTAAATTGCCAAAATGTGGCATTACCGGAAGAATCGAGAAATACTCACATGGTATGTTCGAGTTATAATATACAGTAATATTGACCAGAGGTTCATGGCGTTACCTAAACAGAGACAGTCCTATTGGAGTCTTTTGTGCACGCATCCGCCAAATAATGCACATAATAGAAAATCATTTTCAGTTAAAAGGATCACTGAGTTAAGGGCCTGGAGGCCTAAACGTAGCTAGCCGCGGTAGTTTCACTCGCCAGCCCTCGACGCTTAAGCCACACACCAGTTCTCGCACTCTGACCTGGTGCGTACACTAACATCCGCGGTTCTTCATCTTTACCCTCTCCTTACACTGTGAACCGATCTCTAATTAGCACAAAGGCTCGTATTTCTGTTCTCGAGCACTGCAGATCGGTATATCGCACCCTTCCATTGGCCAACTGTAGAGACCATCCACTTCTCTGGTGTATGTTTATCAGATAAATGAATGTAGTGCCTTCAAAGGCATTGGTGTGGTCGGGGGTGGATGTTTTCTGGCTTGGATAGGTACACTTCCTGAACACATCTGGAAATGCTCCCAGATGACCGTGCATCTCAACCTCCGTTAGGGAAGTTTTACGTGATACTCGCTCGAGACTGAAGAGTTTTATCAAAATGCGTGGGCGGAAGCGAATCTCCGACCTTCTACACCGGGTTGGCCGACGTTCGGCAATCAGTCCAGAAGCGATGGCTAAACTCTGATTCTAAACCAATCACGGGCGGCACATGAAGCATGCAATTTTTTTCCATGGTATGGTTGACGCGTAACTGTAGTGTGGGAGGGATATTCACCATAGCTGCTAGGATCCCAGTACGGGGGAAGAGAATTGGTAACCATAACCCCGAAGCTTAGAGTGGCAAAGAACCATATAATGTCCCAGTAGATCAGGCGCAGTAACAAGCCGGGGAAGAGTGAACTGGCGTCCACCATCAAAGTGACCGGCGAATCTGGAATTCGAAAGTGTTTTTTAGGTGACAGACGCGCTACCGCCAATTTCTGCCGAGGATTACCTTTTCACCATAACTGATTACGTGTTCGGTTTAACATTGTGCTAGTGCTCAACTTTAATACACATCCTCAGCACCATCGTTAACTGCCAACTGTTTCAATATAACCCCAAAACGGTACTATTTTGCAATCGAACAAAAGTATATGTTGCTTTTCTTCCATCTCCACGTCTTCCGATTGGCCGACAACGCAACTAGGACGGCGTAAGATTTGATGACGTTATGTTGTAGGGTCCTAAATCGCACAGATTCTACAATTGCTAATTCATTAGGGGGAAGACGGCTCTGCAACCACCCGGATCACTACCACGCTTGATCTACTGAGGCCTTATGTGGTTCGCCACCTTAAGTCTCAGGCTCGCGGTGATGACTTTCTCTCATACAAACCATGGTATTTGTTTGGCCGGCGGTGGCCAAACGGATAAGGTCGTGGCATTCGGACGACAAGGTCGCGGGTTCGAATCTTCCCATCGCCGGTCAACTTCCCCAATTGGCCGCGGCCCCCTTCATGAAAATTGATGCACATTGTTGTTTCATTAATAAAGGAAGTAAAAGACGAAAATTATGCGTGCTCTGTTTCTCACGCTCTCCCTACGCGATCGAAAATTCAACCGGAATTCACGACACTCACCAACATTTAGGGACTGAATTCTGACATTGATTTCGCTGACTAATTTTTCCAGTCTTCTCTTGCTGCACTTTCGACTGCTCATTTATCAGATACCGCACACCTCCGATTTCTGAATAACACTCATCATCCTTCGTTTATCATTCAGCTATCGTTTGCCAGGTACCAAATATTGACTTCCCAAATCGCGTACCTCAACTCATGTGGTTAGAACTTGATTTTTTTCCTTTAATCACTACTTTTGTATAATTTATCGTTTCCCCAGCAATGCTGACTTCTCCATTCTTGACTCATTACCATCAACCATTGAAAATTTGTTTGCTGTAGACCCCAACACCCATGTCACTATATTAGATTTCAATGTTCACAACCATGAGCGGATAGTACAAACGGATGCCCACACTCATCCGCCACCGGTAGTCGAAGATTTTGGCCTTTCGTTAAAGCAGTCTCTCACTATTTCTGCTCTTTCAATTTCCCTCCAATCCGTAATTCCACTGGTGATCTGGTTTGTAAACCACACAAGAAAGATGAGGTTTTTGCTTCCTAGTTTATCTCCAGTTCCAGTTTACTCAATTATCCTACACGTCCGACTTTTTCCAATTCCATTATTCCTCTTTTTCTACTTCGTGTCCACCAAACAGCGTGTTCTCTGGACATTTGTAAACAATCCGGTTCGGAGAGCACTTCACCCATCGTTCTTAAAATGTGCTCCTGAGTGGGCTCCTCTTTCTATATTGCCTCCTCTGTCTCTCAAAATTCCTATCCCTTGGAAGCACCATCACTTCATCCATCCGCAAATGTCACGATCCTTCTGACTAATAATTACCCTTCAAGTTACCTCACACCTGCTGTTTTGAAAGTATCTGAGACTGCCACAACCAACCAACAACGTTCGCTCGTTGAGCGCGAAAGAATTACTGTGAGACCCCAACATGAATTTCGACCGGTGTCATACTAGCTCTTGTCACGACGAGACTACACCTTGACGTGGTGTGACGGATTGCGTGCCTCCATGATCCAACGAGCTATACAGGATGGCTTATCTCAAGCCGAAGATCCGATCATGCCTGGAAGGTCAATGGGTAGAGGCCTGACGAAGTAGTCTCCTGGTCCTCCAAGTTGGGGGTTGATGTGAGTGAGCAGCACAGTTAGAAAAACGAGAGGAAGAATAATTGGTCTAAGGAGATGGGTTCCAATTAGTTATGCCCCGCTGCCTTGCGGTCAGGTTCTTGTAAGAATCAAAGACTTTGGTTGAGAACCCTAATCGTTTCTCTGTTTAGCGGCTGGACCCCATAGCAGTACCCGCCCATCAATCCCCATGAGTAACACGTCGACAAATAATTCCATACTGAAGTTAGGTTTCTTGTAAATGCTGGCACACCCCAACGTCACTCTTGTTCGGAAGAGCGATTGCTCTGACATTGTAGTGGTAGCAGGTGACTTTAATGCACAAGTTGGAAAACTTAGTGCATCGGAGTCCTGTTTAGGTGGGCGATGCGCCTTGCCTGCACAGCGAACAGACAACGGAGAAAGACTTCTCCAATTCTGTGCAGATAATCATTTATTCCTATCTAGTACGAATTTCCGACACAGTTCGCGTCGCACTGCGACATGGCGCTCTA
>LUCM01000540.1:0-10620 GCA_008360955.1 Fasciolopsis buskii | reverse complement strand
GAACAGCTCCCACCGACGAGCGGCCGTGAGCGTTGGACGCCCAAATACGACAGCAACAAAATGACACGATCTACTGTCTCCTTAATTTCACTTTACGAAGCCCGGGAATGTGACAAGTTCAACTTCGAAAACGTGAGGATCGTCGCCCAGGATAGAACAAAGCGTTCGAGGGAATTTCTTGAAGTTCGGCACTCCTCGGAAAGATTGATAAATAGACACGTCGATCTGGACCACCTACACCTATCGATCAGATCAAAGGATCAATCAATGCAAGCCAGTAGGAACGGATGCTGATTCAGCCCACAACATGTCACCAGTAAGCGAAGGTGAACAAAGCAAGTGGGCAACATCTCTACTCTACCACCTCACCTAGAGCAACCAATCAACACCGACCAAAGACTAGGTGATCCATTTAGGTGGACGGTGACAATCAGACACTCGCTGCAAGATCATAGCACTGACGATGTCGCCTCGATTGGTGATGAATCGTTTAAAATCAGGTTGCCTAACTCAGCAAATAAACCAACGCCATTTATATACATATATAATACTGGTTCACTGTCTAACGGTTGCTTTGGTATCTCTTTTCTACCGCTATTATTGTGATCTCTGCTCTTCGGAGTTTGCCTCAGCTTTTTCTCTTTCTGCAACGTTTTCACGCCCATTTCGCACCTGATCAGTTAGTTATCTTTATCAATTTTAGGTTAATACGTGTCGCACTTCTTTCTTTCGATATTTCTTTCCCTGTAAAGTTACAAATTGTACTTCCACCCACTTACAATCTGACCCTCTTTAAAAGCAAGATCATTAAACTGGCTCCCCGTTACAATGTCTTTCGACCATGAGGTTTACCCCTTAAATTGCAATTCATGCGGTGTAATAAGAAATCATTTGTGTGTCTACTAAACTTTGTTAATCACAGTTCACCCGATGTTCCTGTTCATTGAATATGAGCAACGCCAGGAATCAACCGGTGGAAAAAAATTGTTTAATTGGACGACCGGGCATCTAGTCGTACAGTCCTGCAATCTAACTGGAACTTACTTTGGCTGTAGCCATGGCACAACTTAATCCGGCCAATTCCATTAGTTGAGCAACCGAGAAACCGTACTCATTGAACAATTCCTGGTCGATTTGTTGCGCCTCAGTTTGTCTGTCCAAATGGGACAACCATATGGGTGATTGTGATGGCGGAAGATGGAAGAACAACCGACATCAGTCATTAAGGAGAAACTGTGCCGAAAAACAAACGTATTATGCAAACAAAAAAAATTGCTTTCTGGTAAAGTGGTCTAGCTACTTTTATTAGCCACCGACGTGCAGGTTCCTATTGCTCATAAATTATTAACTTCATATGGCATAAAACGTGAGAAACCCCTAAGAATTAGGTTATGGGAAATAGCGCGTGCAGCTTTTCACTAAGTAAAACTTCCATCTCATGTAATGTTACGGCAGGCCAACACAGATTATCAACGGTAATACTTGACCACATTCAATGCTTACAAACGGATTTCAGTAATTTTGATCCAAATCAGATCTGAATGCAAAAGCCTTCAACAGTGGCGAGACTCAAATCCACGTATGGACGCTACACGTGCATTTCTAAAGCAGGTGTCCTACCAAATGAACTATATGGTCAAACCGAAGGTTGCGGAGCGCATGCATCACAAATGAGTGAGGTCAGCGCGCGCCGAACTCAGGCTCATCAACTTTGGATCAATTCTGCAGAGTAGATTTGTCAAAATTGACGTTTTAATTTATGTGAAATGATTTGTCAAGCATTTGGGATGCTTAACATGTCTAGAAGTATGCGGTGAAATCGGTCACTAGAATGGTTTGTGGTCTCAAAAACGGATCACTGTCGGACATGCCAATATCAGAAGAACGCAAGCTAGGTTAAACAACCCGCCAATGGCCATAGGAGGTAAACTGGTGTTTGGCTCATACCATTCAGTCATCTAAAGGTTTTGGGTTTCGGATGGGGCTCGGTTAATGGGGAAAAATAAGTAAGGAGGGAGGAAAAAAACAATGCGCATAGTTCGCCACACATGATAAATTCTTTACCTTCGATAATCGATTGAGATCCATGATACGTCTGTGAGGATGATATTAGCCGGCTGTCCAAACCGAATTAGAGAGATGACTTAATGGACCTTATTCTAAGCCATTGACCTAATGTTCCAACGCGTAAGACAGCAGGATGATTTGAAGGTCTCGTAAACCAGTGAGCACCGGGGACTGGTTACTCACTTTATACTCCCTTCGGATGAAGTCAAACACCCCTGGACCCAATACATCTATCCCCCGCAGATGTCGAGGGGCACAGAAAACAATATACTTCTTGTGTCACCACCCGTGGTAGTTTTGGAATCCAGGTTTATCCAACTCCTCTAAATTAACCACCAAAGGTCAGTAACAGCGTCGTAGTTTGGCGAAAACACCACCACACGGCAGTTCGTAAAACTTCTTAGATGCTCTCGATATGAATGGAAGTTTGTGGGCATTTCGAGGGGTATTCAGGATGAGTGGACCATTCGGATCTTGAGTCACCCACCATGACCGTAGCAAAACCCAGCATTATAAATTGTCATTACTGGGTTGGAATGATAGCCACATAACAACAAACTGGTTACCATACCTTACGACAGGAAATTGAAAACAGCAGTATATCTTGTCATTCAGAGCCCTTTATGAGTAGTTTCGCTGCATAATAAGTTGCGCGCGATAGACAGAAATATCACATCTCCTTTAGACGTAATAAATAATACCAAACAACATTTTCGATTGTCGCATACACTGAAACCGATTTGACCGTGATACAGAAAACCTTTCCCCAATCACATTCATTTCAATCCAAAATTTATGAAGACAACAACTGTCGAATTTTTTCGCCACAAGTTTTACACACCGCACCGTTATATTCTTTTTTTCAATAATGGTTCAAAAGGGCCCACAAAATGCTGAAAACCATTATGAAAATAGAGCTATTCATAAATGACATGCAACGTAAATTATTGGTATTGACTTCTGTGCGACCAGTGCAGTCTCGATCGCTAACTAATCCGGAAAAAATCAAAATATCTGTTCCACCGAAGTGCTAAGATTTGTGCCGATAACCGTACTTCGGATCGCATTGGGAGGTGACAGCAATTGCTGTAGACGTGACTTTGACTCTCGGGAACCGCATGATCCCATTATCGATCGAGTGATATGGACAGATGTTGCAGCAACTGCAAGTACATCACTCCGGTTTAGAGTGTGGTCCCGCAGCGGTCAGATGAAAATGCGATTCCAAGCATGCAAATAACAGCAATTAAGCATTTGTGCACCTGCAAAGAGAGTTCAGATCTGAACCCTTACTGCATGGTTTATGACTGAAAAATTAAGAGATCTCTTGCATACAGTGACACAATCAGCCGAGGTCCCCTGTGTTGCGGCTCGAGAAGGTCATAGATAAAGTGAAAAGACAGAACTAAAAACAAAAGGGATAACTGTTAGATGAGAGAGGGTTGGAATGAAGGGAAACCAATAACGGGAAGAACACAAGCACAGCAAAGAATTGCACAACCTGAGACCGGCAGAAAAAGAACGACAGTGAGAAATGCAAGTACTCAATTACATTAGTGAGGCACGATGATTCGAGATCGATCTGGTTTGGCAACAAAAAGACTGGAATCCAACATCTGCAACACCGATGTAAGGCGAAAATATATATACATGTAAAGTATTGAACAGATAAGTGAACCGAGAATTGCAATGCGAACGATTCATCACCAATCGAGGCGACATCGTCAGTGCTATGATCTTGCAGCGAGTGTCTGATTGTCACCGTCCACCTAAATGGATCACCTAGTCTTTGGTCGGTGTTGATTGGTTGCTCTAGGTGAGGTGGTAGAGTAGAGATGTTGCCCACTTGCTTTGTTCACCTTCGCTTACTGGTGACATGTTGTGGGCTGAATCAGCATCCGTTCCTACTGGCTTGCATTGATTGATCCTTTGATCTGATCGATAGGTGTAGGTGGTCCAGATCGACGTGTCTATTTATCAATCTTTCCGAGGAGTGCCGAACTTCAAGAAATTCCCTCGAACGCTTTGTTCTATCCTGGGCGACGATCCTCACGTTTTCGAAGTTGAACTTGTCACATTCCCGGGCTTCGTAAAGTGAAATTAAGGAGACAGTAGATCGCGTCATTTTGTTGCCAGTTAATGCTCATGGATCTGTGTCCCGAGTTCCTTCCGCTTTGTTCCGTGTACTGTTTTTCGTAGTCTTTGCAGTCGATTTGATAGACAACGTTAGTTCGATGATTGTCAGCTGTCGGTTCTTTCGTGTCAGATAAAATCTTTCGCAGGGTTCTCCGGAAGGGTATGCCAACGAAGCTTGTAAACCTGTTGCGAGCATTGTACTCGCATACCTATGGTCGCGTTAGGGTATACGGTGAACTGTCACGTTCATTGGAAACGGCTAGTGGTGTCCCATCTCTCCATTCTTGTTCAACTTCGTCATAAACGAGGTGATGTGAGATGCTTTAGGAGGCCTCAAAGATGTAGGAATCGAACTGGGAAATGGAGGGAAGCTATGCGACCTGGATTACGCAGTCGACGTTGTGTGACTGTTCCAACCCACGGACCATGCACAACGGGCACTAGATAGACTGTCGAGATCAGTTTCTCGGTTCGGCATGCACTTTGCACCTTCAAAGCGCAAAGTGCTGTTGCAAGACTGGACGATAGCAGTGCCGAACTTGGTGCTGAGCGGAGAGGAACTAACGATTGTAGACCGTTTCACATACCTTGGTAGCTGCGTGTCCAACGATGGTAGCTCGGCTTCGGAGGCAAAACGTGTATATCGAAGGCTCGAGCAGCTTATGCTGGACTGAAGCACTTGTGGCGTGGGCCTGATATTTCACTGAAGTTGAAAGGTCGTGTGTACTGTGTTGCAGTGCGTTCAGTTCTGTTGTACGGTTGCGAGACGTGGAGTATGCGTGTGGGCGATGTTCGTCGGTTGGAGGTTTTCGACAACCGATGTCTGCGTAGTAAGGCTAGGATTGGATGGAGTGACCGGGTGAGTAATATTGAGGTTAGGAATCTGGTATTGGGTGCCACTTCTGGGAATATCTTGTTTCAGCGCATTAAACCTAGTAGAATATGCTGGTTGGGTCACGTGTTGCGTATGACGAACACACGTCTACCATACCGTGCCCCATTTTGTGTTCCTCCTAAGGAATGGAAGAAGCCATGTGGAGGCCAACAGATGACGTGGCAATGTGGGATGAGAAAATGTACAGCGAAGTTAGGTAAAGTAGGTGTCTCACGCCTTCATGGTTGGAGTCCGAAAGACTCGTCGACTTGCTGGCTGGAGACACTGAAGGATATGGCAGTGAACCGTGAACAGTGGCGATCGTGCTGTCATTTTCTATCGAATCAGAATGATTGAAAACACGTGCGTTTGTACAGTTAGACTGTGTTTCGTGTGTTGGCTGCAACGGCATCTTATCTTTTCCCACCTGGTTAGGTCCACCTCCTGTCCCCTTGGATATTCACTCATTTTTTAGAAACGTGTAACTCTGGGGCAAGGCAGCGGTCAGTGAGGCTTGCCTCGCTGTTTAGCGCTGAACGATGATGATCATTCAGTTAAGGAAATAATTTTTTTGGAGTTGGTAATGAATATTGATGCGTTTTCAAGCAGTCATCAAGCTCAGTAGTAAAGTCGGGATATAAGCCAACGGATCTATTTGCCTCGTTAACTACCACGATGGACACAGCCTATGCCAAACAACCACCTCACTTTAATAATTCCAAAGCTTGCAACCCGTTATGCTTCTTATTCATGGATACCAGAGCAGAGTACAGGGTGCTTCGGACGAAAAATCGGTTTGGAATCTGGATTTTGTTATGGTCGATGACCAATCCAAGGTTTTTGGAACCTCAGATTTCATTCCTGGTATTAGTTTTCTAAAAAAAACTGTTCTTTTCTGAATATTTCGAAATTGACGTTATTTTAAATATTGTGCGGTTAAATATTTTTATATGTCCGCGAAATGATTCATAAAAGCCCGTTCTGTGATTGGCTAGTCCACACATCGATCAAGGCCACCCAACAAAACTACATAAACGATTGAGCCCACTTGAATTCTGACTTGTGTTGGTAGGTCACCAATAAACGCGCGGCAGTACTCTGTGTTCGTCTTCTCTCTTCCGCTAGCGGGCTGGGCTAGCTGTTCATATTTCGCGCCGCTTATTGTTCCGTGGGGCTGGTCATTCAAGGGAGCAGCAGATCTGTCCCATTCGTTGTGCGACTACAGGCCTTGAGTCTTGAGCCCCAACTTTTTGTGTCTCCAACCTCTGTGTGTGCATGTGTGTGTGTTCGTGTCCTACTAGACCACAGGCTGTGTGCTCCTGGGATATCGTGCGCCGCGAGTACCTGTGTCTTGTGCTTCAGTGTGTGCATAGACCAACCAAACTCGGCAACATAACAGATCTAGATAACGAATGGTCCTAGCTTTGGTGCACAATCCCAGACCTGATTGAAATGTTAGCGTGTTTTGCATCAATATCGGCACTCGCGCAGTATGATATATTAGCTACGTTTTAAATGTTATAAACTTCTGATAAATTCGGGAATGATATTGCAGTAGTCTGAGGAGGATATCTAACAAATTTCATGACAGCAGTGATTAGGAAAACGACTCATACTCCAGCTCTAACACGAAAAGTATTTGTTGTCGAATAGTACTTTGGACAATACGATGGGCTGGTTTGTATGAAGGTTGTCTCACAGTAAGCCACGTTAACGTAAGGGATGATTATGTCTGATGGGGTGTCCAACTGGGGACCTATTTAACAGCTGTTTACGGTCACGCTGACGCATTTTTGAGGCTGATCGGACGAGAAACTTGCATTGCTAACACGGTAGTTGACAGACGTCTAATGCGCAAAGATGCAGTGAATTCGCACCGGAATCCGTTTTTTGGATGTCTGCAAAATCCCTCTTTGTGCTCCGTGCGTCCAGACGATAGGTATACCTGGAGTCTGTGCAAAATGCCGAGAACCACGAAATTTCAACCAGCATAGATGATAATACGTCAAAAAATCCATGTAGTTGAGAGACCAGGTTTGACGTTACTTCCTCCAATTAAGTATTATCAACAGCTGTGAAATGTCACATTATCTTTATCATTAGTCTAAGTCTGAGCTTTGCTAGAAGCCCAGCATAGGTTTGGGCATCATCCCGAGACGTCAATCCGAAGACCAAAATCATTCACTTAAGCTAGTCATCCGGCCTCCGAATGCCTCAATGTGATCGGGGATGGGTGTTTCAGGCTCTGAGTCAGATACCCGCCTTGAATACACCTCGAAACACTTACAAATGAAGATTCATTTTAAACAGTCTCTGATAAAGAAGTCCTACGCTCTGGCCTCTACTGATGGGGACGTTTTCACTAAAGCGCGAGGACGAAAGCGAACACCCGGCACTATCCACCTCGTTGAGTGAACCTTGGCAATCATTCCAAGAGACGGCAACCGGGTAGTGTCAAACCCAGAGATAATCGTTAATTCCGATGGATAACCAATTACGTGGAAAAGAAAAATGGAAGAGTTAGCATGTGTGGTGAACTCCCCACATTCTTTTTCTTTCCTCGTTTTCTGTCATTGATTTCGTCTTTCGCTTGAATTCCGACGGCAAATGGTCAGCACTCAAATCTGTGCAAAATACATTTGGTCGACTGCGATTTTTTTCAAGTTGAAAAAGCTCACATTGCTTTTTGACACGGCCACCAAAAGACAATTTTTTGTTCCAGTTGTCTGGCTAGCTTAAGGGAATTGTCTGAAAGTGACTTTCCTCCCCGAAAGATCGAACCCAGTTTAGACACAGTCACTTCTATTGGAAATTCTCGAGGACGATGTGACAAAATATAGCTACAATATCACGAATCTTTTAATGGTTCCAATTTTTGTATAAGCAGGCGAACCTTTAGTTTTTCATCCATCTACGGGAAAGACGTCTTCATGTCGTTTGCACCGTGATTTGAAAGTGATACCAAATACTGTGTCGCCATTACATCTTTGTATGTTGGCAGCCAGTGGTTCTTTCAAATTGGTTAAAAATGCTTGGTCGTTAGTTGCAACATTACCGGAAGATGTGCTGTTAGTGATATGCTCATCTTTTACTGACGTTCGTGTTGCTGATGCTGTAAAATTCTGATCAGCTCAGACTGATGCTCCATTTTTCGTAGCCAAATAATTGTTATGAACCCACTATTTAAGACAAACATTTCTAAATAATGCGTATATCCAACAAAGGATCGAAACAAACGGGGTCGGGAGGAAGAAACTGGCAGAAATATTACGGTCGTCCTTCCTAAAGGGGATAACGAAGCAGGTGGAAAGAGCCCACAGAGCATTGAGTACGACAAAACTCGTTAAATCTCTTATGTTATTCTCGTCTTCAGAATGATGGACTGAAACAGAACTGCAATAACTACCTAAAATGTAGATACCAGGACGAAACTTACCTCAGCATCGTCCAAGACATGATGAAGCGGCGAAAACAAGTATTTCGAAACCACACCAGGGGTAGCGAAAACTGAAAAGGATTTCAAGAAGTTAAAAATTATGACCTGGGTTTATATACTGATTTGGATGTTCCACGCACGAGGAACAGTTTTGAAAGGAATTCCTTCTCACAAAAAACTGCGCGCAATAGGAAAAAATCCTCAAATCGGAATTCTGAAGTGCTTTAGGCATGTAGCTAAATGCCGATTGGTCCACCCTCTCTCAAGGCGGTAATATGCACGAAGGATAGGACAAATTAGGGAAATACTAGATTTGTGATCCAGGGTAAAACACTAAAACATGAGTGTTCAACGTCTTTGGAAAGAGATGTAAGAAGGAAAACTAGCCAATTATGTATACTTTGGGACGGTGAGCCATGGAAAAAGCTAAGAAGTAACGGTGGCAGAGATTCGAATAAACATATTACGTAAGCTTTCAAGGAAAGTAGGAAATAAATCGAAACGAAAATCCGAAAACGAAAAGGCAAACTTTAGTGGTCAGCATTGAAGCTACAAAAGCTTCAAGGACGGGTTTCCAAAAAAAAGTAACACCCAGGAACAAAGGCCGTTAACGCATGAGACAACAAACACGATAATAGCGCCAATCAAAGAAATAGGATATACAAGTTTATATCGCAGGTTACAGAACGATGTTCGCAATCTTGGCTCAGATTCACCAGAAAGGCACTGCTTTGTTCGCTGAGCTGGGTAATTTGATTGCAAACGTTTCATCACCTATCGATGTGACTTCGTCAGTGCTTTGATGTTGTTGCGCGTCTGGCTGCCGTCGTCCTCCTAAATTTGTCACATTTTCTTTTAGTCGTTGTTGATTGGCTGCTCTGGGTGAGGTGGTAGGGTAGAGCTGTCGCCCCGTTGCTTTGTTCACCTTCGCTTACTGATGACATGTTGTGGGCTGAGTCATCGTCCGTTTCGATTGGCCCGTCGATCGAATCGATAGGTGTACGTGGTTCAGATCAACGTGTCTGTTTATCAATCTTTCCGAGGAGTGCCGAACTTCAAGAAATTCCCTCGAACGCTTTGTTCTACCCTGGGCGACGATCCTCACGTTTTCGAAGTTGAACTTGTGACCCTCTCGGTCTTCGTGAACCGAAATTACAGAGAGTGGATCATGCCTTTTTGTTGCCAATTGCTGGTCATGGATCCGTGTCCCGAGTTCCCTTCCGCTTTGTTCCGTGTACTGTTTTTCGTAGTCTTTGCAGTCAATTTGATAGACAACGTTAGTTCGATGCTTGTCAGCTGTCGGTTCTTTCGTCTCAGATAAAATCTTTTGTAGGGTTCTTGTTCGTTTGTGCGCCACTTCAATTCCATGGAGTTGGCGTAACCTTGTTGTCATTTCAGAGATATGTTTGATGTAAGGCAGGACGGTTCGTGTTTTCGTCTGCTCCGCGACCGTTTCTCGGTACTTTTTTTCGTTTGTGCTTTGACTGATGAAGCTTTGTGTTCACCCGTTACGCAGAAATATTTAAAACAGATGTTCTTCTTCTTGTTTCCTTCGCTCCGCCGTGCTGCAGTGGGATTGTGTACTTTTGAAAAGGGTCTTGATCCAGCTCGGATGATTGCTTCAAGATTGCAATTTTGATCTGCGTGCGTTTTTGCGATATGCGGACGTTTCCAATGTGCCTATATTTTCCCGTGTGACGAGCACGTCTAGAAACGGCAGACTGTTGTTATGTTCTGTTCCCATGGTGAACTTGATTTCCTTGAAAACTTCGTTGATAACAATGAAAGTTCGTTGTAGTTCAAATCGTTTATTGATTACGAACGCGTCGACAACATGGTGCAGCCACAGTTTTGGTTTGATGTCCGACAGGTTGGTTTTCTCCAGTTTCTGCATCATCATGTTTGCAATGATGTCAGATATTGGTGAGCTCATTGGGGAGGGTCCATTCACTTGTTTGTAAAATGCACTCTCGGAGTTGAAGTATGTTAGCAGGCACAATTCTACTAATTCGCATACACTGCCCGACCTCAGTTGTTCGCTCCACTGGTGTTCTTCTAAAAGTTCTCATAGAGTCAGTCTTTCTAAATCTATACACGCACACATATG
>LUCM01000538.1:62929-73872 GCA_008360955.1 Fasciolopsis buskii | reverse complement strand
GTTTGCGCAGATACGGTAAGCTTTCCCAACTGCCTTCAACTGTCTGAAATAAGTTTATTGAAGCATAATCTGAATAAATTGAATAATATCAAATCCCACTGCGTTCTGTGAGGGCGTTCAAAACATGTCCCATCCACCTTAGCCTATTTATATTCAATATATCTTTTATTTATCAATCCCTGCAACTCAGAGATTCAAGTATAACTTCTGATTTAGTGACTAGATTCTCATATTCCACCAACATTACAAAGAGGACGCTGTTCAGGCATATATATATATATATATATATGATACTAATGATCATTACTTCACCTATTGTCGACTCCATCTTGCAAATAAGCTTAGTAGCTGCGAAGCACAAGAAATAGGCACGTTGGTGAGCGCTTTTTCTGTTGCGTTTCGTGAATGTGTCAGCAACGACGAATTTTATCGTATGTAATCATATTTTAAAACATTTTTCGGTATTTGCAGTCTTCCATGTGCTTGATCTCAGGTCCTCTAGCCACCCCGGTGGTAGACAGGAATTTCTCTCGGCTCGTCACGTCTGATCTACTGCTACCTCATGTGGTTTTGTGCTTTAAGGTTCAGGGTCGTAGCAATAGCTCTAATGACCGTGAGACACTCCTACCGCTCTTAGGCATCATATGTGCGACAGAATAGCTGGTACATTTTAACTGTTGATGAAATAAGATCCTATTTTTCATTCTAAATCTTGCAGCAGCAAACAACCTCTGACATTTACATAGCATTTGTTAGTGGCGAATCAATGACGCAATCACCGCATTGAGCCATCGATTCACGTTGAACATTCAGACTTATTGCACGATTCAGCAAGTGTTCTCAGCTACCCTTATTCAGATTTCTCAGATCTTACTTTTTACACTTTCGACGACGTAATATTTAAACTTAGTGACCCTATTTTATTTATGCAGGTGGTACAGAACCTTCGGACTATTACAATCGGGCCCTCAATTTGGTCAAAGATCTTTTGGATGGTGGGGAAGACATATCGACGTACGAGGACAGATTGCGGGATATGTTTGGCATTTACGCTTATCCGTGGTTTACCATGGATCGCCTGGTAATTAATATTGTTCGTCAGTTGCAAGCTTTGGCCAGTGGAGATGAACTGAGTCGTCGTCTCACGAATTTGTATCGATCTTGGACTTCTGGAACAAACTATTCCACTTCGGGTACCGTTCCTATACCACATCGCCTAAATCACACAAATTCGGCGGGCAATTCGGGTAGTGGTTCTTTTGTCACTCTACCACAACACAGGTATGCAGTAGTCTTTATACTTCGCATTTGTTGGATTCTGAAAATGTACTCACAACTTTATTCAACATATTGCTTGGTGCACGCGTAAAAATTATATTTTCATTGGTGGCGTTCTTGTTTAACGGTAAAAATATGGAAACTAATTGGTACGTACCTGTATATTTTCATGAAACCTGAATACAGTATTTATATCAGAAGAATAAGGGCTGTTCATAAGGCATAAATTTGCATCTGCGCCTTTGCGTCATGTAATCCCACTCAGATTTTTGAGCAGAAAGCCAGCCTCACAAGTGATCATGTAACTTGCTAAATTAACAGTGTTCAAAATAGAAAATACGCACGTTGCAAAGTCAACTTTAGCCAGAATTCTTTCAAAGTGTGCTGCGAGTCATCCCAAATGTTCATGTTCGGTCGTGAGGGTAGAACGGCGGGCAGAAATTTCACTGCCGGAGTTATCATGGATGACAATAGTTCATCAGTAAACACTTATTAAAGGGCTTTGGAATGACTATTAAAATAAAAGAACCTTGAACGATGAAATTATAGTCTGCTTATTGTGGTGGACGAGCATCCACTGTCGTCAAGGTTGTTTTCACGGTAGATCATTCCATCTGTCCTCCATAAATCAGGTTCAAGCGAGCATAGTACTTAAATGCCTATGGTCGCGTTAGGGTATACGGTGATTTATCAAAAGGACTGGTGGCGTTCTACGAGTGTCCTATTTCTCTTTCCATCTTCAACTTCGTCATCGACAAGGTGATTAAAGATGTTCCAGGAGGTCTTCTGAATGTAGGATCCGAACTTGGAAATGATAGGGAAGCCGCGTGTTCAAGATTACGCAGACGGCGTCGTGTGCCTGTTCGAATCTGCGGACCATGCACAACGCGCACTAGATAGACTCTCGAGGTCTATAGCCCGGTTTGACATGTGCTTTGCACCTCCAAAATGAAAAGTGGTGTTGAAAGAGTGAACGACAGCAGGACCGAACTTGATACTAAATGTAGAGGAAATAACGACTGTGGACCTTTTCACCTACCTTGGTAGCTGCGTGTCCAACGATGGTAGCTTGGTATTGGAGGTAAGTATGCGTATATCTAAGGCTCGGGCAGCTAACGCTGGACTGAAGCACGTGTGGCGTCGGCTTGATATTTCATTGAAGTTGGAACGTTTTGTGAACCGTCCTACAGTGCGCTCAGTTCTGTTGTACGGTTGCGAGACGTGGAGTATGCGTGTGGGCGATGTTCCTCGGTTGGAGGTTTTCGACCATTGATTTGTGCGTAGTGTGGCAGGGATTGGATGGAGTGACCGGGTGAGTAATATTGAGGTTAGGAATCTGGTATTGGGTGCCACTTCTGAGAATAGCTTGTTTCAGCGTATGAAACTCAGTAGACTACGCTGGTTGGGTCACGTGTTGCGTATGACGAACACTCGTTCTACCGGCCGAAGGTAACTTGTGCGTCCTCTCAAAGAGCCAGAAGGTCAGTGAAGGCATAAATACGTGGCAACGTGGATGAGAAAATGTACAGGCAAATAAGTAAAGTAGGTTCTCATTTCTTCTGTTCGGGTCTGAGCCGTCCTCCAAAATAGACAGCATAATCATCGTCATCATCGCTCAGCGTGAAATGGCAAGGCAAGCCTCACTGATCGCTTCCTTTCCCACAGAGTTAACACGTTAATATAAAAAGAATAATTCCAAGGGAACAGGGAGTGACCTAACACAGGCGGAAAAAGAATAAGATGCTGCTGCAGCCAACACACGAAACCACAGTCATGTGTGACGTTAACGAGTAAGCGCACGTGTTCAAATCATCGATTCGATTAGAAAAATGGCAGCACGATCGCCACGTTCACGGTTCACTGCCATATCTTCAGTGTCTTCCAGCCAACAAGTCGACGAGTCTTTCAGACCCAACCACAAGGCGGAGACACCTACTTTCTAACTTCGCTGTGCATTACTTATCCGAGGCGTGGTGCTGATTACGTCAGCGTTGGCCTCCACATGGCTTCTTCCATTCGTGAGAGGAACACAAAATAGGGCAAGGTAATGGTAGACCAGTGTTCGCCATAACGCAACACGTGGACCAACCACGAGCTCTACTGGTTTTCATACCTGAAACAACTATTCCAGAAGGTGGCACCCAATACCAGATTCTAAACCTCCATATATCACCCGGTCACCCATCCATCCCTGCCACACACGCGACAAATCTAATGGTCGAAAATCCCCAACGACGGAACCATCGCCACGACGCATACTCCACGTCTCTCGCAAACGTACAACAAAGCTGAGCGCACTGTAGGACGGTTCACCAAAACGTTCCAACTCATGAACAATATCAAGCCGACGCCACAACTGCTTCAATCCAGCGTAAGCTGCGCGAGCCTTAAGATATACCAGACTACCTCCAATCCCGAGCTATCCATCGTTGGACACGCCAGCTACCAAGGTCAGGTGAAAAGGTCCACAAGTCGTATTTCCTCTACATTTAGAGGTCAAGTCGGTCCTGCTGTCCGTTCACCTTATTCAACACCACTTTCATTTGGAGTGCAAAAATCACAGTCAAACCGGGCTATAGACCTCGAGAAAGTCTAGTCTAGTGCGCGTTGCTGCAATGGTCCGCCAGATTCGAACAGGCACACGACGTCGTCTGCGTAATCTAGGTCGCATAGCTTCCTCCACCTACCCAGTTCACCCTGCATCCCGGAACGCTTCAAAGCACTTCCATCATCCTCGTCTCATGACGAAGTTGAACGAGAAGGAGAGATGGAACACGCCTTGTCCGAACGCCACATACGTTTCGAAGACCGTGACAGTTCACCGTATACGCCCACGAAGCGAACCGTAGGGTATGCGAGTACAATGCCGCAACAGGTTAACGGAAATCTCGTTGGCATAGCCCCGGTGTAGAGCAACTGAATAAATTGTCCGATCCACTTGTCTAAAAAAAAGGGGTTTTTTGGCCCCCCCGCCCCCCCCCCCCTTTCAAATCGAGGAGAACCATCTGCGGACGGCGGTGCGTGTGCGCGTTCGAGTAACTGTCGAATAGTAAATATTTGTCGAGGCAAGCCGACCTGGACGAAATCCGGCCTCTTCGCGATATTACGCTCGCAATCGGTGTCAAACGGCCAGCATACTGAAGCTAACAACTTAGTAACTATCGAATAAACAATCCCGCAATGACTTGCTGCATGTCACTCCGTGACCGTTCTTGAAGTGGGTATAGATCAGTGACTCACCACGAATAGCGGGATAGCCTCCCGTTCGAAATATCAAGAAGCAAGGAGTAAGGATACCACTCTCACCCAATGTGAAAGACTGGGGGAAGTTCGTCGGACGGCAGCTTTCCCATTCAAGAAGCCGAATATTCGACGCACTTCCACTTCCTTGGGGGATCAAGGATGACAATCCTCCAAAGGATTCAAACAGCGCCAGACGTCGAAGATACGATAGGGTATGCAGCTTAAACTTGATCCTTGAAAATGTCTGACCCCAACATGTCCCAATCTCCTGTCAACCATGAGACTCTCCATTCTACCACACTGACTCACATAACAAAGTCGGCACGCCCATACGCTGGTGACATAAGGCCTAAACATACTTTGACTGTACCTGAAGCGGACGCCGCTTCACTCTCGGCTTAATAACCACGCTTTGCGGTCATTTCCTAAGTATGGTCAACTGACGCTGCCACTGCCGACGCCATCTATTCATTCTTGCAATTAGGCACTGCCTTCTGCTCATAGACTTAGCGACGCTTGGTGAGATCCAGTTTTTTGAGAAATACTAGTCGGGACCACAGGCGAAACCTGCCTTCCGAATGCTAACTGGTCGCAGTCTTAGTATCTCGACAGGTTTCTGTTCTCAGCTGTTGCGAACAGCCGAATCAGACAAACGTTTCGACAGCCAATCGATGTGGCCTGCGTCCGATGGCCATTTCAGCTGCAGCAAAAAATCGCATTAAAACTAACGGAGGTGATTCGACGTACGGGTTCAATATGATTACAGTTCTGGACAGAACCGCGCCAACGTAGCTAACTGCGATATGTCAACTGACTCAAAGTACCCTCGACTAGAGCGCATGTTGCTGCTGCGACGCGAAACCTGTGTCGAAAATTCGTACTGGTAAGAAAAAGATTATCGTCGTTCGCTTGCAGCAAGGCGCACCGCCCACCTAAATCAGGACTTGCCGAGGACAAATTTCTCGAACTGTGCATAAAGTCAGCTGCACCATACCAGAGTCAGAGGCGTCGCTCTTCGAACAAAGAGGACGAAGTTATCGTAAAACGTCTTTCATATCAGGCTGCAGTTCTGGTGGGATCGTATGGGAATAGCAAATAAACTAAAGCTTAACACAGTATTCTTCGGACGTGCGACGATCCCTGCATCCCATGGCACACAAGCGATCTGGTGACTGGGATCCAATCTAAAAAGGCTGCTCAGCCTTCTCACTCACGACTATTCTCCAACATCCTTACGTTTGACGCCACAGCTAGCCGCTCGTCTCCTGAAGTGTTCCAGCCAAATACCTTGAGACATTAGGCGCGCAGTTAATTGAATTATTCTAACTGATTCCAATGCGTGAATCGTGAGTTCACATCACCGCAAGCAACTATCAACCGAAACTGTGACGTCACCGTCAAGCCAAGACAGCCTGTGCAGCCGCAGAGAACGCACATTGAAGGAACCCCAATTCAGAGGCTACGAGCTAGAAAATTGAGCTACCAAACTGGAAAACCACCTACTCACACTGACTGACAATAAACCGTTGGGAGTATTGGGCGTGTTATCAATGGAGATACTATGGGTAGGCAGAAGGGGCAGACAGATTAGGTTTGAGATATTTGTACATGTACGCTGTGTTCTGTCTCAATATTCAATTTTTCGATGGAAACTTTTCATTATGGGCTCAAATTTAGATTATTTATGCTTATCTTGCTGTTGATCACTGAAGGTTGATGGTGTGTCGTTCGCAGTCATAGTTGGCGGTTCTGGTTTGTTGATGCGTTCTTGACATTTTTGCAGCACTTTAACACCGTATTCACGTATTTGTTGTGTGATCTTTTTCATTTCACATTATTTATGCTGAACAAAATCCATTAACCTAGTTACCTATGTGTGAAAGTACTTTTTACTGGGGCCATTTTTTATCGCTGATCATGGGGATACATTGGATACATGTTCCCGGTAGCTACATGAAAGCAACTTCTGGTTTCACCTATTTGTTTGACTCTAGAATGTCCGGGTTTTTGTTGCTTGTGCGGCTGGTTTGGTATTCATTTTGTTTGGCGTGAACCATTTGAGTGGGATAACTGTAAGTTCTAGTAGTTCGTGTGATGCAGACATCTAGGCAGTTCTCGTTTCGTTTTGCTGTAAAGTGGACGGTATTTCGGTCACAGTTGGTTGGGTTGGACATCGAGCATTTGAGGTCAGAAGTTAGATGAATCATTAGTCCCGTGCGACGACACGTGAATTAAACACTGAACATTAGTACAGAAGGCAGAGTATATGTATATATCCTCGTGTTAACAATTGAATGGTTAGTTATGCATCATTCGAATTTGGCGCTATCACGCTAATGAAACGCGCTAGCACGAATTGGTTTTCGAGTTAAGCAAGAGAAAAATGCAGGTTTTACAATCGCGACCACGCAGTCTGAAATTAGACACCTAACATTAGATGTATCAGTTTTTGCTTATTTGCTTTTATACTACGGTCCCTGATCCCAATTTGACAAGAAATGGGTAGTGTACTATGTTCACTTGATTACAAAACCCAATGCTCGACTGTTCATCACAGTTTGTCGTTTATGGTATACGGTAACTGTTGAGGCTATCCTCAATCAAAACTCGGTGGTATAATTGGCTCCGCTGTTTCTCTTTGATTCCGACGCTATTTTCTACTTGTTTTCCACCTTATTCAAAAGCGGGATCCGCGGTCCTTTACGCACAAGAGTTTGTCGTATGACCAACGAAGCTAGCTATCGAAATCAAGCACTCAGTATTTGTGCTGAATTTTCCGGCCCAGGTGGGAGTAATGCCAACCTTTCCAACAATTCCACGGCCTTATCCCACTCCTCTGGGACTTCCAACGGGAATACCACGAGTTCCGGTTCATTACAGACCCTGCCCAATTGTTACGCTCTGGTAATGCTGAACGAAGCTTCCACCATGCTAATTCGCCTTGTCGCCCCCACTACTTGTCCCCCCAATTGTGATATAGCCGAAACTCAACTACGATCGTGCATGGTGCATCATATGGTTCATTGGCCTAGTTGCGCGATTCAACAGTCAACGTCGACTATGGATAGTTCTGGAAATGTTGGTTTATTCCATCAAACTCCAGCTAGACATTGGGCGGATTACATGAATGCTCATCTGCTCTGGACTACCGGTTATATGCCACAAAACATAGCCCGAAATATACGCCCGGTCTTTCTCTACCGCACTGTTAGGCGTTGCATGAACGCACTGATGCGTACGGCATATCGCCGACGACAACAGGAATTAGTGGAGACCGGTGATACTCAACCTGAGGAAGTAAGCAAGATTGTGCTGTTTTCATTTTGGCTGATATACTGTATGAAATTAGATAACACTGTGTTGCACAGCTACGCTTAATCAGTCCCAGTTGGTAGCTTGCCTGATTTAGACTTGAATCGGAAATGAGAAAATAGTTTACCTCAGTAATTTGGCTGGTAGACGTTCATCCTAGTTTTCAATCCTTTTTAAATATGCTCTTCAAAATTTATTTGGGACAGTGAAGGTGAAAACACACTTGTGCACCTCGTTACTGAAAATCACGGAATGTTCTTGAACGGGACAGAAGATACTCTGCAGGATTTTTCGTGGAATCCACAGTTTCTAACCTGGAAAGTTAATCTACTAGAAAATTCGACTTCAACTGATTCAATGCGAGACTTAGTAATAGCCAAGTGGTACTTAGGTGTTTTTATGTCCCTTGTCACTTTATACTGTGGAGTAATATCTTCCATCTTTCTTGCAGTTGCTCATGAAAGCGAGTCATGTTATTGCGTCATCGACTATTAATTCGGCTGATGAGGCATCGGATGCGGGCGATGCGGATGAGAGGCAAGAAACAGATCCCGTTTGTTACGCGAAGAGTGGGAACGGTAACGCTACCGACTTCCAGCAAGATGTGTGGGAGTTCATGTGTCACGTCTTCAAGAGTGATCTTACTCGGAAAGAGGTACGAGTTATCTCAGTCTGTTCCCTCTGCTGATTAGATGGTCCGAACCCATTATTCAATTTTGATAGTCAGCACATTTTCTCTTCTATCTTCCCCATGGTCTCTAGCTTTTCCGCGACACATATTCCAGCGACTGCATGCAGTCTACGGATCGTTTAACATCGAAGGTCAATCCTCGAGCACACAAAATTAACTGGTCTGTTGGTTCTTACGGAATATTTGTTCGTCGAAAACGAAAGGTTAGTTTTTTATAATGAAAACTGTGAGTGGTTAGCTGCCACTTTCTGTTGTGAGAGCTCCTTTGTTACACGTGGACTGATTTACGATGTGGTGGAAAAATCCACTAGTCAAAAGACCTCGCGTTATAGTTGATTATTCTGGCTTCCAAAGAGTCGCTTATTGCAAGCGAATACGATGGCAAAGGTGAAGGTATACCACAGCTTGATTATCCGGAGAATAAAGAATCATCAGGTGATTGAAATTGGATATCGACAAGCAGAAACTTTTAGCGCCAGCTCCCAAATTGCAAGGAGATGAATAAGGTATGTCGACGGCCGCAACGTCATTTAACGTTATGCCTTGTGATCGACGGTGAAAACCGGTCGGTTAAGGTAGCTGAAGAGATGGAAGCTGTGGGCGCTTTAGGTGACAAACCTATCGACAGTCTCCTACGAATGCGGGAGTTATCAAAGCCGTATCAGGAATATCAAAACAGTGTATGTTGTAATTAGTTCCGTTTCAATGCCGTTGGCCCGAACCGAGATGGGGCTGTTAGCCTGCTGAGATTGGGGAGGGAATATGTTTTGTAACGTCCGTTAACATCCTGGTCTTCGGTTGAAGTAAATAATTTTGAATTTTTTAAATATAAGGTATGTTTTATGCCAGAGTTCAGACCGACCTAAAGACAGCGAACTTCGAAATATTATCCATTCTCTCTATATAATGGATGCAGGATAGCAACGTGCGATTGCGCAAGTCACCCTGTATTTTCAATTTTCCTTAGTAGGCAATTTGTGCAGGAAATTCGTCGCCGTCATTCGGATTACGAAATGACTGTACGACGGGTACTACACCTCATCACGATGTTAAGCGCCTGTTGACTGCTTCGAACGATTCATGCAATTCAGGCGTTTTCTGTGTCTCTGTGATAATTTTCTGTCACTTAAGTTCGATTGTCCATTGCGAGCGTTCTCCCGACCGGGGTGCACCTACTGTGGGCTGCATACTTGATGAGGGAGTCTGGTAGACCGAGGTTCGGTAACTGTATTCAACAGGATAAGCCTCTTGGTCATAATCAAGGTCGCAACTCAAAGTCACTCCCTCACAACATACAGCTGAACCTCGGCTGTCACACATCTAAATTCACCGCCAATTTCGCTGATTTAAAAGGACGGGTTTCATAATATATTATATAACAAAAAAGTAGTATTGCCAACGTCGCACACAAGCGTATAACGCGCCTACGTTTTGTGTACTTCGGTGTACTTCGGCACCACCTTTTCCATACATCTGAATTACGTTAATCATTTCAGTCTCAGCGTAACTGTCTTTTACACCTTAGGCCATTCCTCGTCGCAAACGAAATAAAGAGCGTTACCTTGAAAGCTCCTCAAGGAAATAGTTATTTTCAGAAATCGCACGGTCAATAGCGATCCTGTTTATGAAATAATCCTCCAGAAACGTAAGATCTTGGAGGCAGCCAGGAACAATACCTGCGGCAGTCTTAAGTGTTTGCTTGCCAACAAGTTAGTGCGATTGGCTAATGTGTTTCTAGTTTCAGCTGGTGCAACAGGTGACCAATCCCAATGAAAAATGCTGCGCGTTTTACTTCATCTACCGAGGATGAGCAATCCACTAGCGTCTCGCTCAAATGCGTTACACCGGGAAAACTACGTGCACGTCGTGCCAAATGCTGCTAATTCATAATTGCACATTAGCTAGGTTTGTTTTGCTTTTTGGCCGAATTCAGGTCTGCCTAGCTAGTCAAGCCTATCGTCTTTGTCCATTTAATTTTGTCTACGAAGATCATTCTCGCATTCAGAGCAAAATATCTGGGATGTTAAAACCACTAGCGATGATTGTCTTTCGGAGATATGCTCCAAAGCAGTACAGCCAATTTTACGATAACCTCGTCACTCTTGTTCGGAAGAGCAAACGCTCTGACATTGAAGTAGTAGCAGGTGACTTTAATGCACGAGTTGGAAAACTGAGTGCATCGGAGTCCTGTTTAGGTGGGCGGTGCATCTTGCCTGCACAGCGAACAGACAACGGAGAAAGACTTATCCAATTCTGTGCAGATAATCATTTATTCCTAACCAGTACGAATTTTCGACACAGTTCGCGTCGCACAGCAACATGGCGCTCTAGCTCGACAGGTACTTTGAGTCAGATTGACCATATCGCAGTTAGCTACCGTTGGCGCGGTTCTGTCCAGAACTGTAAATCATACTGGACC
>LUCM01000538.1:28975-61011 GCA_008360955.1 Fasciolopsis buskii | reverse complement strand
CACTGAAGGATATGGCAGTGAACCGTGAACAGTGGCGATCGTGCTGTCATTTTCTATCGAATCAGAATGATTGAAAACACGTGCGTTTGTACAGTTAGACTGTGTTTCGTGTGTTGGCTGCAGCAGCATCTTATCTTTTCCCGCCTGTGTAGGTCCACTCCCTGTTCCCCTTGGATATTCACTCTTTCTATATAAACGTGTAACTCTGTGGAAAGGCAGCGGTCAGCGAGGCTTGCCTTGCTGTTTAACGCTGAACGATGGTGATGATGACTTTTGAACCACTGGCCATTGCAGTGGCCTTATACTACTTTTCTTGCCGGAATTTTTTTTGCAGCTGTCTGTTTATGTTCATCCACACTTTGCTTACGTATTATACAATATTTGACACGGTGTTCTATAAATGATAGATACGTTGAAGCAACAATCATTTTGTACTTGGTTTTTTAATCTCTAGCTTTACTGGTTGGTGGGCAACTTAATTAAATGTCTGTCACCGATGGCTTCAGACTCGAATCCCAGGTCTGCCAATTGCTTTGGTAACAGGCGGCAACTCGTCGTCGTCCAGCCCATTACCACACTTGTCCTTATGTGATCTTATGCCACCCCAAGTTTCGGGGTCGTGGTTGCCGGTCCTCTCCCACGTGTTGAGGGCTTTAGTGACCTATGGGACGTGTCCCGTACACTGCACTCACGCTTCAATCATATCATGAGAAGCGGAGTTTTATCTCGGCTACGGAGGCGGATTCTAATGCAAGGACGGATGCAGTGTTTCCACTAGACTAGTGATATTAACAGACAGTAAAAATATTCTAATCATTGGTTCTCATAGAAAATTAAAAAAATACTGGGTGTGCAGAGTGTCTTGAGGATACTTCAACGCAAATGATAGGGATGTGGACAATACCTTCACTTCATTGGTTTCGCTCTGATTGCTCAGAGGAGAAAATTAATGATGCCTCTGTTCGATATTAGTAGTAGGTCCCAACAGACTGAACGACGAACTAAAGCATCAGTCAGCTTTCGCAGAAGACGGATGCCTGATATTTTCATGTTTCAAAACGCTATGTTTGCAGTAATATCTCGAAAAAAACTTCGTTATTCTGGCTTTTAGATATTGTTTCTGCCATCAATAAACAGAACCTATCACATAACATCAGATAGATTTTCGGTCCACTTATGTTGTGCTTCGAATCAGTCGTATGTATCCTAGTGATCGTAGGAGGGATATTCCACGCCAGTGTGCGCCAACTAAGAAAGTCATTTTACGAGCCCACCTGGCTTTGAGCTTAGAAACTTTGAGGGAACCAACAATCAAGTCTGTTCGTCATCGAGCAAACTAGAAGCAGTTAACAAAAAGCCCATGCAGGGCCAAATCTGCGATAACGAAACTTGAACAAAACGGTAGTAAAGATCAATCCAGTTGCGTTTCCTGTAATCTCTGGTTACCGATTGGATCAGCTAGGCCGTTCAAATTTGTTCTTTGCACAGCAAATCATAAGGTTTGGTTTTCGTCAAATCATCCCAATCAGCTGCTTTCTCTTCCAGTCCTTTTCGTCGTAAGCTTACTTCTCTTATTTTTTTCGCTTTGTGGTTCGTTCTGCTGCAAAGTCGTTTGACTAACTTTACCATATTTTCTATACGCATACCGAGCTGTGTTCGTTTAGTTGACACAACCTATCTTGTTTTTTCTGAAATAAATCATGAATGGGCATAGTTCACCATTGAAATATCTGTGTCGTACAAAATTCTCATTTTCCGATAACGGCGTGTTTTCTTCTGTTTTCCTGACGTTCTCCAATGTTTTGATGGTAATGCGACAGTCAGCGTAAATGCAAAGTATAGTTAGGCCCGGCTGCCTCTTCAATCGCAGTAATTTTATTTCAGTATATTTTGAACTTTGGAGTGGGGAAGTTTCTTGAATATTTTCCATATATAGCACTACTCACGCCAGTTCAGTGGTAAACTTTAGTGCAGTTTTGATCCATTACTTCTACAATAATTTGCCTTTTAAATCGTCTTATAGCCAACAACCCAAACGTGTCCATCTACCAAACGATGGCGTGAATTCCATGCTAATTGGTTGGCGACCCATACATCCCAAGGGTCAGGAATAACAGTGGATAGGGAGGCAAACACGGAGGCGCTAAATTCAGACATCACAAAGGATGCAACTTCGAGGACCTCGCTTATCGACTCTATTCCCACCAACTCACCAGATCCAGTTCAAACAAGCCAGGTCTCCATCGAATTGAAATCAGTTGATACTTTGGCAAGTTCTCACATCCAGAGGCACTCCGCTTCGACTGAGGAGGCGCCGCGATTGTCTTCGGACCAAGTGGCTGTCATGGAAACAGATCACTAACAACCAAGCCTATTCTGTACAGGAGGCTCATAGTCGCCTCGGGTTTCCAGCACTTGCCACGCTCCACAGCCTCGTGTAAATTTGGTCACTATTTTCGGGATGCTCAACTCTACTTATTCTTTCCGTCCTATCCTCCTCTGGCGGGTTTTGCCAGATTTGTCAAATCACGTTGCTTATTTTCACCCTGTGCGTTTGATGCTTCATGTTCATCACCATGAAAACGTTTTCTGACCATGCATATGTACACCTTTTTCATCCCCCAGTGAATGCAGTCTCATTCTTATTGTTTTTGCTCGAGAGTTAGACGTGACTGTGAGAATCAATTTTGTATACTATCTTCTACGTCTAGCTCAAATTGCTGTGATCGAGAAAGTGGTCAGATGGATCGTTTGTCCAAAACTCCCACCTGAAAATGAGTTTGACATTTGCCGTAGATACCCGATTACAGTCATATTGTTCTCTTGTCGGCGCATGTTTACAGATACGCTTTTCTATTTTTCCCAGCTCCAATTTTCGGCGTGTTGCGAACTCGGTCGGTTGCGCGGGCTGTTGTTAACAGCAGTGTTACGTGAACGATTGGGAAACGAAAGATAAGCTTGTTGCTGTCTCTTAATTTGTTCAAGCCCTCTAGTTATTTTTTCATGTAAAGATTAGTAAACCGGTTACTATGTTCTTGACCATTCTACAGGTTTTCACTCATTTGTTTCTTCATACAGTGCATTTCAGTAAAGTTTTTGTTTTTCCGCTCACTTGGATGTTGGGCTCCAGCTTCATAATCAGCGACCAATAACCATGCACTAATGCACCCCTGCTATGGTTGCTACCTTGGAGTACCAATCGGAGAGCATTTATTTGGGAAACCTCAGATAATTGAAAAAACGAAGACGACGATAGATTTTGAGTGAGAATGCTCCACTGATTGCTGCACTTCGATACGTTACTCAAAGTATCAAGTCGCCGCAGAAGGGGGGCTCGTGGACCCAAATATGCGATCTAAGTCGTCCTATCTCGGGGTGAAGTCCACTGAGGAAAGACCCTGTAGCTTTTACCATTGACCATTTCTTCCCATCTTGTAAATGATTCCCGCTTACATCTGGAGAATTAACTTGTTGGTATGGATAATACCTGTCCCAACCGCAGAATTGAAATTTAATGCTTATTCGGTGCATTAAGCTCTGTGGCACCCTGCTCTATGAAAAACATCATCGCTGGTGAAGCCATCCAAGGACAATATAACAGTTCCAGGAATTCTCCAACGCCCAAATATTGACAGTGTTGGCATATCTGTTGTTTGTGATGGTTTCTCTTCTGGGCCATATAACAGGGCGTGTCCTACTACTTTTTCAGGCAGTGTATTCCATAAGTCGTGGAAACTTGCGGAAGCTTGCCTAAGCTGTATTCCGTACCCGAGTACCATGGTACTTATCATTGGATAAGCTAACTTTGTCCACTTTTGTTTTGAGTGTTTTACTTAATTGCATGGACCTGTTTTCCATTTTGGTCACAGTCGTGCTAGCAGATGCCGTTGTGAAGACTCGGTTATTGACGTACAATTAGCGGCTTGTAGTTGACCCCTTGGTAACCTGTAGGAGCAATCCAGTTTAGGGATCACGGTGTGGATGACCCAGATTTTTCTCCGACAGCTTTGTCCCGTGCGGCAGTGAGCTGACGTTATCAGCGTCGATTCCGTCAGGGTGCTTTTGGCAGTTGAGAAGCTGGATCTGTCGTACTAATGGCAATAAAAGGTACGGTTCACATAATGCATGCATAAGGCGTGTAGAATATTGCCGAAGATCTCTGATGCGAGCCACTGAGTATTAGCTTTCACGTTGCAAATTGGATGTGATAGCCTCAGACGCCATAATTATTTCTGTCAATCCCTGAGAAACAAGCATCATTATGTTCTCAAGCCGGTGCAGCCATTGTCATTTATTTTGCAACAGGGAAAACGTGGTCTGATTTTTGCGACATGTTTAGAGGCAAACGGGGACGTTGTAGGAAAAGATCGAAGAATGGGCCCAATAGACGAGTGGGGGCGATAAGGCGCAATTGGCCGATGAACTTTTGACTGAGTAGACCTATATAGATTACTTGGTTAGCATAAATGGCAGTGAAGTGTTTGTCTCACTGCACTGCCTTACGAACTAGTATCATCGTCTTTGTTTCAGTTAGTGCACATTAACATATCGTGGAAATGCTCATACGAATTTTGTTAATGTGCGGGTAGCCACAGTTGTGCTAAGTTAATAATATAGCCCTCTATCAAGCGGTTGGCTTTTGTGCGCGCTTAGTTTGGTTCTATCCTCCATGTGCTGATTCATTTTATCCAACTAGAGGGATGGATGTTCTTTCCATTTGTTTATCTTGCCATCCATACGAGAGATGTACGCTGGGAGACTGGTGCAGGTTAGGCTCAATGAAGTGCGTTTGATCCGATGTTTGAGAAGTGAGGCGGAGGAGGTTTGCAAACCGGCCAGTTCTGTTTGCCATTTCTCTTGTTTGTGATTTCGCACCAGCAACTGTTTCGTTATTTCTTTGTGTGGCAGGTTCCTCCGGATCCGAATTGTTATTCCAAACGACCAGATAGAGGACCGTCGTCGTAAAAGATGAAGAGCCACATAATATAGGGCACTTTTTGATTGTTCCCAATTCAACCGTAGAGGTTTTTCCACTGCAATATTTAATTCAGCCCCCAGTAGATCGATCGAATCGGTTGCGTTACCGAATGTGATAGATCTGTCCGTAAACCTCCAGCTTGATCCCCACTCAGGCTTCAGTGTTAGCGCTGGACTTTAACGATTTCACATTTGAGCGCCTTTCTACGACTGATTCAGTAAATCACGAATCTTTGTAGTAGATGACAGTGTTTGGAGATGGTATCCCGTCCGAAGTAGCCAAAATGACGGTGTTGTATTATCCTAAAAAGCACGTGGCCTAGGTAGCGGCAGAGTGTTTGGGCCACTCGTGCTGAAGTCGAGGGGGGGGGATAGGGGACGCTGAATATCTTCAGTGCCATTCAGTTTTACAGCGGTCTGCGTATGGACCACGCAATGGGCGATTACGGTGAACTATAAGTTTCCAATTAGCCCGGCACTACGGACCTTGAATTTACACATGACGCAGTGAAGCCAGAAGAGGACATGACGGCCTTGGAAGTGTCTCAGTAGATTCGGTGAACGAGATCGATCTTGAGAACAATGCCCACACAACCAAAATGTCTGTTTTACTCTTCAGTCACATAAATGAACCCCAAAATGAAATTGCCAAATAGCAAAAACTGGTGTCAACAGAACCTTGGAGAAAGGGTGACCCGGCATGTTGGCCGAGGCAATCATCACTTCGTTAGCGTTGTTGGCTTCCGTAATCAACGGGAGGTATATCGTGACATGTGCTGTGATAGTTCTTGGTTTGCTTCGTCATTACTACTGCATGTGAATTACTATAGGGGGACGAATTCCCAAACGGAGTGGGTTCATTGTTGTCGAAACCAAGGTAGTAGACGAGCACTGCCTGGTCTGGTCTATTGTGAAAATATTATGGACTCATAAAGTTTCGGGAGAAACTATTCAGAGCTGTTGCGGCATGGTCCGTTTTCCAAAACGCATCCAAATGCCCCGACAGCGTCCAGTTAGGAACGTCGCCCGTAAACAGGAACGCGCCTTTATCACCACCTTGATGCCGTCTCCATTTCCAGACTAATTTCTTCCACGTGGAAGCACGCTAAAATTTGGTTGGTCAACTTTCCGAAGACACTAACTAACTTGGCTCCAGCATGGTCAAAGGCACTAGCCGATGGAAGAAGTTAATCGACATATGCAAAGACCTTGATCACAACCGTCAAACATGGCCAGCCGGGATCAGCGAGGTTCGTGAGACGAGATAATCTCCAAAGAGCCAGAGGCAATAAAAAGAAAAAATGACCACAGACTTCAATCAATTCTGGTCTTCTCTAAGTTCACTCGATTTCGGAGGAGCAACGCGAATGTTAATCGTCAGTATGGCGCTTGTCTATGTTCTCGGGTGTATCGTATTGCAGCACTGAAATCAGTGTTCTTTCTAAAGGAGTTGACACTACTGAACTTTATGGAAAAGTAATGGTTTGACCGTCGACCACGAGTAGATATGCTATGGGCATGTTATCCAAAAGTTTCCTCATCGTTTTTCCTCATTCTCAACGACAAACGTGGCAACAGCTTTACTGATTCTCATGAAAACCGGAAGATTCATTTACCACAAGTGATAGGTTGTTGATTGTCCTGATTCTCGTTCTTCTGTGCTTTTAGAGAAAGTCACTAACAAGTTATGGTCCTCATCCCTGCGATCGGTTTCAATGGATTTCGCATTGAAATCCAAACCCAAGAGGGATCGCGATTGCTATCATTCGTTCGCAAAATATAACCAAATCAGCGATAGAATGGGAGGAATTCGTTGCATAATGTTCCGGAAATCTGTGAATATCGTGAAGCTACCCACCGGAGGACAGCGATGTCGTACATGGAACACTCAAACTCGCTGGTGCAGAAGACACTTTGCTGCTGGCGTACAGAAATAAAATCCAAGTTCGAATGTTATAAAAACCAATACCTTCCGAGAACGCGGATCAAGTCAAGTCAGTAGTTACTTTATACACTTAAAAAGGGTGGATCTTCAGTCTTTCACATCGTATCTGTAGGCAGAGAATAATATTCAAAACGTACAGTCTCAAAAGAAATATGAATATGGAAACATAGCGCTGTGCAACGTTCCTAATGTTTCGCAGATCTGAGATAACTCTCTCGTGGGAAGCAACGCGAACGAGATGTGGAGAACCGAGTCGTGGTACATCGGTCTGTGCGAAACCGGGGTGTTGAACTTTGACTATAGGAAAGACGTAAAACTGGACCTTTTCAAGTGTACTATACAAGGGGTGTTGGGGAGTATGACGTTTGGCATGTCGCTGCATCCAGAAATGTGCTCCGTTGATTCAGTGAGTAGATAAAAGTTCTTAGCCACCAAAATAGAAATTCCTAGGGGACTGTAAATTCAGCGAGAGATATTGGAAGTAGTTGGAAAATATTGGTTTGCATTTACCGGGTACTTGTAGCTCACGTGGCCGGAGAAAAAATTCGACAGCCCTTTTAAATTGCCAAATTAACCTGCATAGATCAAAAAATGTCGTGAAAACGAAACTCTGACGTATATAGCTACGGATGATGACAGAACACATTCGTTGCTCGGGAAAAGGATGAGAAGACTGTAAGAAACATTTTGTTTCAATTATCCGGGTAGCAACGAGAATGACGACTGGTGACACGTTGATGAATTTAAATTTAGAAAAGGAATGAAGACCAAACAACAATGTCACCTTGTATTGTTTGAATTATTGGTTTGATTTCATGTCTCTAAAACACGAATCCCAAAACAATATCGTTTGCACGGTCTCATGCAGTAAATGGAATCGGAGTTGGGAAGTTATTTTGCTCCAACACTGAGAGACCATTTTGAAGTCACCATCCCCTAAAGAAAGTAAACTGGACCTGCTGAGTCTAGTAACCACGAGACAGTCTGCACAAGGTCTAATCAACATCAGGTTCGAACAACACATCAAATGGTACGGATCAGTCAAGATGGCCAAAAGTATTTTTGTAGTCCAATAGCAGCATCCTAATCGCTTTACATTTCTTATTTAGAGCCAACGCAACAGAAAGCACAGTATGCTTCACCGTCTGGACTAGATCGGGATATTTTATACGCAGACTGATGGGTACCTGCTTGGGTCTTAATGACGACATCCAATAGCAAGGACTTCACTAGTAAACTCAGCATCAATGAGTTACATACAATCAGGTGGTACGTTACGATCTGGAAAAAACGGTGTCTGCACGACGTTCGTCGCAAATCCTCAGCTGATTCTTCCTCGTGGCCGTTATCTCCAGCTCCCACTGACTCCAATGAGAAAAATCAAATCCAGCAGACAAAAAAGTTCCATTTAATAATCGATATCGAAACGGCTGTATTCGTCTTGAATTTTTAACACTCACTGATCGATTCTTCTCCTGTCTAATGTGATCTAGCTTCATCCAATAATTTTTCTCATGCGATATTTTCTCTCAGACTATCGATTGAAGTAATCGGTGCGGTGTGGCCACAGAAGTGCATCTTTGACTTGCATAATCCACTACCTCTACAAGAACTACTGATCAACCAACACGGACTGCTGCGTACCATGCCTTTTCTTTGGAATAATGTTATCTTTGTGGGTCTCCTCACGGTTCTCAGATAGTTACTGAAATACTTACCAAAGAATCCGACAAGATACTGACACTCTCAATACAACCGGGGCTAACCCCTCCGTGCCTAGGCCCCCGTTGGTGTTAAGTTTTCCCAGCTGATTCCGAGAAATGTGGGTTCGATCTGAGGTGACTCATTGGTATTGCTATGGGCAACCATACACATCTTGAGGAACCAAGCTTGCTGAATTCTTAGTTGTCAAATTATTATGTGCCCATTTATAAATTGCTATCAAAAAGCATTTTCGTAGTATACCATACATCTCGACAACTATGGTTTTTCAGAATGATAATCACGTACAGTGTAGTTAAGTGCTGCAATTCCAATTTTGTTAGCTTTGTTATTCTTTTTATCCCTGACTTTTGTCCGATTTTTATAAGGCATTTTCTTCCTTTGTAGCTGCTTAGGAAAAGGAGACGAAAATTTATCGATTTGCACAGGTTTCTAACGGACGACACTTCGGAGAGCAGAAAATAGGGCAATCAGAATAATTCTCACAAAACATTGATATATTTGGATTTTAGAAACTGAAATCGATTGATTTCATTCGTGTTTGTAAACGCGTCACGTTTTCAGAGGAACTACCCCTCTATTGCGGCAGTCCCGTATATGCATCGATTCTTTTTACCGATTGTGATTGGACAAACTTTCAGAATGCAATGATCTGAATTGCTCGGTGGCTTACGTTGTTGGATCAAAAGCAACCCAGCTTTATTTGTAGAAGCAAGATCTAAACAAACGACATTTCCGGTGGGATAAATAGTAGATTATTCGAACGGACTATTATGGGAAAGGTTGTGACAAATCTGTGGAAATCAGAATTGAATATACAGAGGAAGTCGTCCAGGTCTGAGATTACTACTACTACTACTACAGTTCCTATTCAACTGAGTATTTGTAAAGTGGACTACATCTTACTTCATCCTATTTTCACACAGATGATTACTTCATATCCGTGATTTTGGAGCCGCTTAGAAGGATCGGTTTGAGAAGTATGAAATCCACCAATGTCCTTCATTTCATCCTCTATGTCACTGTACGGCCAAGACTTTTGATGCAGAAAAATTTCAGCGACTTTATACTTTTCTTTGGTTTGAATGCTTTGAGGTCTGTGATTTTCCCCAACAACGAACTCAAGTTACGTGATAATATCATATGAATTGCGGACTTCCTAGCACCATATTTCCCATGACCAACTTGGCAATCCGTGATCCGACTGAACCTGTTTCATGTATTGCCGCCAAGTTTTCTGATAGTCGCATTTTGGGCAATAACACGTGACGATTTCGAAAGGAAGCCACCACAATGCAATCTGCGGCAAAGATTTTGATGGGAATCAAACGAGCGAACCTGTAATGGTTCGATATAAAATTGATAGTCCATAGATCGGCGCGGCTAATTTTGAGGACACCGCAGTGTTCTTGAAACATGACTATCACGAAGCATCCCGCTTCCTTATTTACGAGGCCACGGAGAACGTCAAAGCGAGAAATACAATTTCCTCTAAATTTACTTTTCCATCACAGGCCCGAGCGGACATTTTAAATTAATTCGCTACTGGGGATATGTGCGTTTCACAGTCTAACTCACGGGATATGGGTCTGCACAAACGGGATTAGCCTGAAAAATTTTCAGACAGGCATCGTCCATTGTTGCTGACACGCTGAAGCGTATCGGAGCCCAACTGAATCCGGAGAGATGTGTACTTACTCAGTCGTACGGACGCTTGCATCACATTAATGACATGGGCATTCTTTATCAACTTTTCCATTTCATCCACACCTTGAATTGAACAAACTGTCAAGTCTGCACAGTTCAACTATTACTGCTGGACTCCAACACATTTGGAACGTGAGCTCTGTGAGCTGTAAGCTATTAGTTACTATGTGGTTGTCTCACTACTAAAATCACCACCTTAAAAGGCAATTCTGGGTTTATCTTGCAGTGTGATTGGTAGTTTTTCAAAGAAATTTGCTATCCTTACCGAAAGTTTAGATGCCTAGAATAAACGAACTGAATATTTGAGAAAGCTAATCTAGATGCCTTTGATTCACTGAATCACCGATGCATCCGTTTTCCAGGGTTGAGGTGCAAACTTCACAACGAGGCGTGACAGTATGGACTCAGACTAAAGTAAACAAAACCAATTCAATCAATGAGGTAGTTGCCACGTAAGACATCCTAAGTGAGCAACTTAAGGAGTATCGGCATACTCAATTCTACATGGTCTTCTCATGTATGTTACCCAAGTGAGGTGGACATTTCATGACAAAGTTGCCCTTGATTGCCTCACTTTTGGAGGCCCTGAAATCTTGCAGCACTCTGCGGTATCATGAGTCATTTCGCTGCTCTGATGAATATTTAAAAGCCAATTCTAAAAGATGACAACCATTGATCTATATTGCAATTCGATTGTAAACTAGCATCTACACGGGCTGTTAAGGAGCAGCCAACTGATCCACAGAAGAATGTTCACGAAGAAACGAGCGCAACTAGGGCATCGGAATTCGGAAATGAATTTTATGACTTAAATGTCGGAGAAGATTCAACTCACAGTACCTCTTCAATCAGAAAGATCGAGCTTCATAAGGTGTGTGCTTTACAGAACGTATTGCCCAAGCACCTAACGATTAGCTGGTCGTAATACGATTTGTATGATTTAATAACACTCACAGTATTGTCGAGTTCATAGTAAGTATTTCAAATATATATATATATATCTATATAGTGATCCATTGAAATCTTCCACTTATGATATCAGTATCGCTCTAGTATTGGCTAGGTATAAAGAAGCACCAGTCAATTAAAAATGGGTCATTTTGGTTGTCTAAGTAGATCTACCCGAACTTGTAAAACGAAACGTAACTGAAGAATGAAACTTTCACAGACCGTTTTGTAAGGGTCATAGGATTTGTCCTAAATAAATGTCGTAAATGATAAACTCGGTTGTCCAACAAAAGCACAATTTACCGAGTGCTTTGCCCACAATTACGTCTACATTTATACACTGAAGACAGCCAGTTGTTAATTGGGATCAAACATTCATGGTTGATCACGAACAGAGAAACTTTCGTTTAGGAAGGATCTTGACTTACGTTAAGATTGACTGTGAGTTAAGGTCACTTGGGAGCGTTCCGTTAATCCCTGACATTGTTACCGTAACCGTGAGGGAGTTGTGAAATCTTTTGGTATCACAATACAGAGAATAGGAGACCGACTTCAGAACATCGATCGATAAAACATTTTGTGCTTAAACGGTTCAAGCGTTTTGAACTAGACAACACCATTATTTACGTCACATTAAATGAATAAAATATACCAACAGCATGGTTTGATGGAGGAAATCAATCATGTTCATGCTGCATTTTTAGGACTTTTGGGCTTCAATCTTGAGGCAGATTGCTCTTGATATTTCATGCACCATCTTCTAGATAGAGTCTGACAAAATGTCTAAGCCTCAATTGTCAGCGGGTGTGTACTAGAGATTAGTCGAGGAACAAAGCAGAGCATATAGTTATCTTATGCAATAGCAGAAAAAGCTGAGCGTCTTAGTCTAAGGTCTTGTAAATTTTGATGAATGAATGGCATTTGTTGGTCTGTTAAACACTTACAAAGTGGACATCTTCAAAAAGAAACTCCTCGACCAATTTACCCCTTCTTATTTCCGTTTAGGTGGTTCGCTCAAACGAATAAAAAAGAATGCACTGTAGATAGGGGGGATTTTGTGGTTGTGGTAACCGAGATATTCCCTCCATTCTGAGAAAGATGCCAATGTAGAAAAACGGCGGTGTCTCTGAAAGATGTTCCGTGTTGCACCCTATCAGAATTTAGTAAGTGTTACTCTGAACAGAGCGGTTTTCTTTCAATCCGACGTAAACCGAGAAACATTGCACTTGGATGAGGGTATACCGCATATAAAATCACGTCACGGCCTGAACCTTGATTCTATCCGAAATATGCGTTGCATCTTTAAGTGCCAATTAAAGGATTAGCCATCACCTTAGAAGTTCTAAGATTTCTTGAAGTATGAAGTAAAAGGAACAACACTTAAAGGGCACCGGATGACAACAAATTACTGAAGGATAGTGGCGCGCCCATCGTCGTTGTTTAGTGATGCTAGATTTGTAGAAAAACAAGCGACAAATTGTTGTAAACTAATATTTTGTCCGTCCTAACGAGCTGGTGGTGCGGCATGGTTAAAATATACACATGGTATGTGGAATGGGATATCGACTAAATTCCTAACCTATATGCACGACGTACAACTCCAAACCACGCGGAGTATTATGGAAAAGTTTCTTCAGATCCCACTTGATAAAAGGAATACAGATTGAAGTATTTACTTCCCTGTGTTGCAACCGAATGTAGTGGGAACCATTCATACGACCTTTGTTGGATGAGTTTTGGCAAGAGCTATACGTAGATACTTGCTACTCCGCACGCTACCTCTTTTAGAATTAGACCACCCGGTACCGACGGTTCGCTTATGATCAGAAACAGACGTAAACACCTTTGCCCAGACCGTCCACAACGCACGGCAATGCTTTTGCTTCCATTAGTCGACAATTCGGTTGACTTTGTGAGCACCTGAGGGGATAGATTTCCAATTTGGCACTAGACATAGAGGTATACAACACAAGCTCATACAAGCCAGTCAATGACCGTTACTTGAATGACGAAAAACTGCATATAAACGTGCGATGATCGACTGTTTCGATAACTTCAATCATCGAATCATTGAGGATCGGTTTAATTTTATCTCAATCATGGGGTCTCAGTAAAAGTCGGGCCTGGATGTTTTCCAGTTTCGACAAGCGCAACTTCCAAGCGAAAAATTAATCGAGCTTCTAAAGTTGACCAGTCAAGTGAACGATGCGGTAGACAGTCGGTAATTCGTTGATGCTACCGAAAGTCCTTTTGGAGTTTCTCAAACTCTCCCTCGCGAATTTTCGCACAAGTTTAAATGACCTTGGAAATTTCACAGCTGACTTTGGAGTAAAAGAAGTTCAAATTGAGAGCGCAGCCGTAAAACGGATTTACCTCAGATACAACAAGCTTAACTTGGAAACCATCTCGAGCTCCCAGATCTTTGAGTATAACCTGACGCACAAATGAGACATGTCTTACCATTGAGATAGGCGTGATCTGAGTTACTGAGTAAAACATTATTCAAAGTTCCTATTTTGGGTTTTCATTCAGTCAACTTCCTTCTTCGGTGCACACGTTTCAAGGAACCACCTGGAAATGACATAAAATGTGTGTAATTAAAGTGCCTCGAGCTACGATTTGAGAACCACGCCTCATATGCAGCCAATGACTCGCAAACAGCAGTAATTTCTCCTGGGTCTTTAGAAGATGCGCGATTTTCGGGTGCCTAATTTATTCTGCTCCCAGTAGCAATTACCAAATGCCTGGTTTCTACGCAGTGACCAATAGTGTTCAAATAACACACTGACTACTGGAAAAACAAGTGATTTTTTGGTTGCCATAATTTGTCACATAGGTTACAGTTGATTTAGCCCTTAGAAACTAGAATCCCTTTAACTGCTAACGTGAAACAGTGAGACAACGCACGTGTGATAGCACTTGTGTATTTGCGCGAGCAAAGCAGTCTGTATGTGAAAATGATATCAAGAGTTTCGGGTGCGACAACAGTGAAATCAACATCTTTTACAATCCGTCACACCGCTGTTAATGACATTCGAAGGAATGGCACTTCAAGCAGAGTCTATTCAATTCAGTTTTTCGGCCAGGATAACCTTGCATTCAACGTCCGCTGATTATGGTTGCCGTCTTGCAACACGGATTATTAGTGAGAGAAAGATAGAAAACTCACAAGAGACAAGGGCTGAGAAAAAGCACTCAAATGCATGAATGCATAGCACTCAGCCATATTGTCTCAAGTCGTCACGCTGGTTTGGGTTCTAGTGGACACTAACTCGGTAATCTGACTCAAGCTTCCCGGGCAGTCGACTGGTTAGGGTATATGTACCCCATAAGCACTTCATTAACTGGCATTCATAGGTTACTTAGTTTACGTCTCCTCAACTGGAAGAATAAAGCTCGGCCTGGGAACAGCTCAATAAAGTGACATTCTATATTCCCAAGGAGGAAACCACATTCCAAACAAAACTACGGTTCGGTTTATACAATCATTATTCTCGCACCAACGTGCTCCGGTTTTGTTTGCTATCTCACAGCACCGTCTCCTCAAACAAAAAGATTGGCGACAAAACAGCAAATTGAGGAACCATGTAGAAGACAGGTCTCGAATGCGGCACTCAGTCGTATCACCTCTTGTCTCGAACCACCGCCTGGAAGGATTTCGTGGACCCCAACCCGGTTGTCCGACTGCACTATCACGAACTAGCTCACTGGTTAAAGTGTTCATACCTTTTCCTAACGTCATCGACTAGCCACCACTAACCATCTGACAACCATCACTAAATACCTCACGCAAAACATGTCCCAAACACCTTAACCTATTTCTATCCAACGCCTATTACAAACACTGATCGACCATGCTTCGGAGCAACGGAGTAATACTGAGCTCACTGCTTCTGCGTACATTCGAATTCTGATGTCCCTCTGATGTGATAGACAAAACCAACCAGCTCTGCTGCACCAAAACAAGTCATCCTTTATACAAGCACCAGGTGAGATACATCAACCCAAGTAATCAAATTCACTCAACTCACTCAGTTGTACCCTTGCAGGAAAAATTCCCTCTATTTTATTCAACCTGTCTCTTCTGTCTCCAACCTAATTTGTTTGCCCCTTCTGCCTATCCACAGTATATCCATTGATAACACGCCCAATACTCCCAACGGTTTATTGTCAAGTAGTGTAGCAGGTGATTTTCAGTCTGTTAGCTCACATTTTCTCAAGCCTCGTCAGCTTCTGAATCTGGGTTCCTTCAACGTGCGCACTCTCACGCAGGCTGGCCAACAGGCGTGTTTGGCTCTAACAGTGGACTCACTTTCGATTGATGTCTGCTGCGTGAGTGAATCACGAATTCAGGATTGGAATAGAATAAAGTAATCCAAGTGACTGCGCCAAATTTCTCGTCAAGAAATTTCCTGGACACTTCAGGGGACGAAGCAGCTCAAGCTATGGGTCAACGTGGTGTTGGAATAGTCTTGAGTGAGAAAGCTGAAGCAGCCCTTTTAGACTGGATCTCAGTCAACAGTCGCTTGTGTGCCATGAGACTGCAGGGATCAGTCGGCGCCCGAAAGGATAGTAGTGTTAAGCGTAGTTTATTTGTTATCTCACCATACGCTCCAACAAACTGCAGCACTGACATGGAGAAAGACGAATTTTACGATAACCTCGTCACTCTTGTTCGGAAGAGCAAACGCTCTGGCGTTGTAGTGGTAGCAGGTGACTTTAATGCACAAGTTGGAAAACTGAGTGCATCGGAGTCCTGTTTAGGTGGGCGGTGCATCTTGCCTGCACAGCGAACAGACGACGGAGAAAGACTTATCCAATTCTGTGCAGATAATCATTTATTCTTATCTAGTACGAATTTTCGACACAGTTCGCGTCGCACTGCGACATGGCGCTCTAGCTCGACAGGTACTTTGAGTCAGATCGACCATATCGCAGTTAGCTACCGTTGGCGCGGTTCTGTCCAGAACTGTAGATCATAATGGACCACGTACGTCGAATCGAACCATGCGTTAGTTTTAATGCGATTTTTGCTGCAGCTGAATGGCCATCGATGCAGGCCACAAATCCGATTGGCTGTCGAACGTTTGTCTGATTCGGCTGTTCGCAACAGCTACGAACAGAAACTGTTCGAGGAACTAAGAACTGCGACCAGTAGCAATGTAGACGATCAGTGGGATCAAATTAAGCAGGCGATACATTTGGCAGCGAATTTCGCCTGCGATCCCAGACCTAGTGTTCATCAAAAACACTGGATCTCACAAGCGTCGCTAAGTCTAATGGAGCAAACAGGCCAGCTGCCTAATTGCAACGAAGTGAATAAGATGCGTCGGCAGTTGCAGCGTCAGTTGACCATAAGCCTTAGGAATGACCGCAAAAGCTGGTGGGTTAAGGTAGCCGAAGAGATGGAAGCGGCGTCCGCTTCAGGTAACAGTCAAAGACTGTTTAGGCCTATATGTGACACCAGCGTATGGCGAACTTTGGTTAGTGAAGTCGTGTGCGATAAGAATGGAGAGCTCAGCCATGGTAGACAGGAAAGACTGGACCGTTGGGCAGAACATTTCAAGGATCAGTTTAACTGGCCATTAGCTATCGTATCTAGTCCAACGTCTGGAGCTGTGAATCCTTGGGAGGTGTCACTTGGTCCCCCAACGGAAGTGGAAGTGCAGTCGAATATTCGGCTTCCAAAGAGGGGAAAAGCTGCCGGTCCCGACGAACTTCCCCCAGTTCTTTTCAAATTGGGTGGAGAAGTGCTGATAAAATCACTTACCTCCTTGCTTCATGATATTTGGAACGAGGAGCGTATCNCGCTATCGTGGGGTGAGTCACTGATTATACCCATCTTCAAGAACGGTACACGGAGTGACTGCAGCAATCATTGCGGGATTAGTTTAATTCCGATAGTTACTAAGTTGTTAGCTTCGATAATGCTGCGCCGTTTGACACCGATTTGCGAGCGTAATATCCGCGAACAGCAGGCCGGATTTCGTCCAGGTCGAGGTTGCATCGACCAAATATTTACTATTCGACAGATACTCGAAACGCGCCACACGCACCGCCGTCCGACGATTGTAGTCTTCCTCGATTTGAAAGGCACTTTAGACCAAGTGGATCGGACAATATTATTCAGTGCTCTACACCGGAAGGGTATGCCAACGAAGTTTGTGAACCTGTTGCGAGCATTGTACTCGCCTACTTATGGTCGTGTGAGGGCACACGGTGAACTATCAAGTTTATTCGAAACGACTGGTGGCGTTCTACAAGGGTGTCATTTCTCCTTTCTCGTTCAACTTCGTCATCGACAAGGTGATGAAAGATGCTTCAGGAGGTCCTCAGAATGTAGGATTCGAACCGGGAAATGGGTACAAGTTGTGTGATTTAGATTACACAGTCGACGTCAGTTCGAATCTGTGGACCATGCACAACGCGCACTCGACAGACTCTCGAGGTTTATAGCTCGGTTTGACATGTGCTTTGCACCTCCAAAATGTAAAATGGTGTTGCGGGATTGGACGACAGTAGTGCCGAACTTGATACTGGATGGAGAAGAACTAACAATTTCGAACCGTTTCACCTACCTTGGTAACTGCGTGTTGAACGATGGTAGGTCTGCAGTAGAGGTGAGCGCACGCGTATCGAAGGCTCGAGTGGCTTACGCTAGACTGAATCACTCATGGCGCCGGCCTGATATTTCACTGAAGTTGAAAGATTGTCAGTGTTGTGCCGCAACGCGGTCAGTTCTATTGTGTGGTTGTGAGACATGGAGTATGGGTGTCGGAGATGTTCGTCGGTTAGGGGTTTTCGACCGTTGATGTCTACGTAGTATGGGTAGAATTGAATGGAGTGACCACCGGGTGAGTAATGTAGGGGTGAGGAATCTAGTATCAGGTGCCAATTCTGAAAGCACCTGGTTGGTTCCGGTGTTTCGCATAACGAATATTAGTCCACCATATCGTGCCGTATTTTGCGTCCCATCCTCGGAGAATGCTTGAAAGAATGCATTTTTAAAGTTAGACTGGGCTCTTTATTTTGGCTACAGCAGCATCTTATCTCCTCCCACCTGTGTAGGTCTACTCCCAGTTCCCTTTTGATAATTACTCTTTTTATAGAAAAAGGTAACCTTAGGGGAATGGTGGCGCTCAGTGCAGCTTGCCCTACTATTTAACGCTGGACGACGATGATTCTGAAGTGATGCTGAAGATATGTTGCTGAGGGCAATTTGCGGTCGTGCACTCTGCATATTTTTGGGAACCCTAAGCGAATCCTTCGATTTCAAAGACTGTCATGTAGAATATTATCTATCGCACGTTGTTATTTTCCCAGAAAAACGCATTATCATCTCCTGTCTTTTCCAATTTCAGCTTGCTGCATTCAGTAGAGCAAGTAAAACGGCATAAAGCAACATCCCCTAAGCTAGCAGCTGTTTACCTCAAGGGCGGAATAAATAACCACTAAAATGTGATGGTCACTCTGAAGCGGAACCCAAAAACTGCTGCAGTTTGGCTAGTGATGTCTACCGATAAGCGATTTCTTTCCGCCTTCGTTTCCTGGCGTGGTTTCTCCAAGGGGTTAGCAGCTGGCATGGTGGAAGATACTGATTCTTTGAAACTGAACTTCGTCCGACCCATACCCATTTGACCTGGTCGAGTTTTCGGCTTATGGTAACCGTATTGAATAACTATTTGGCTAGCGGAAGCACGCAAGTCAAACCACGCCAAGGTGTAGTCTTGTTTTGATAGACAGTAAACCTGTGCAAACAATCATACATGTAGAGAATCATCGTCGTAGAGGTTAGGATGGATAAGATGAAGATGCTTTTCAGTGGAGAAAATGATCTAGGCCCGTGGCAGACGATTCAACGGAGACGTTTTAGCACGATACAGGGCCATCAGATGGGCAGTCATAAACTGCTATGGACGACAGGATTACGGCGATTGTTATCTATGTGGATAATAGCGATGCTTTTGATTGAGCGGTAACCAGATCGGTGCGAACAAGAAGCAATGCCGATCGCAGTGAGTCTCTCTTTCGGAACAAATACAAAAATACAATTCAATGTAATCCAGTGGGTACCGACCCGATCGCATTGTTTCACCGGTAGATTTCTTGAACAATGAAGAATGCAAATGCACCAATTGATGAAGCAAATTGACCATCTTCATAGAGCTATTTTGTAAGCTTGACCAGCAGCGTTGTGTATGCGTGACGGGCGTGGTTCGGTTAAGGCCCACTCATACCAGACATGATGTGAGTCAACAACACGCCACAAATGAATTTTTACGTTCTCCCCAGCTAGAATATGTTGTGGACGTTCGATTGGAATTGCCAGTGGGAACCAAGAGACCATTTGAGGACTGTGTCGTTCCGGGTGGGTGCCTAGAACGGGGAGAGAAAAAATGCGAGCAAGAAGATTCACTATGGCAAATTTGGGCTCAACACATGCTGGGTTGGGAACAGGCTTGTGTCACAAGTTGGAGTGCTGGAGGAATCAACTATCACCGCCAGAGCTACAAGGGACTTGATTATAAGCACGTGAAAAAATAACACCAATCATTCTCCGCGATCGCGAAAAAATGGAGCGAGAATACCACTTGGGGCCTATCATACTGGTTTATTTAAAGGAAATGGACTTTGCATTTCGATCAAATTCCCGAAATCCGATTGGGGAGGCTCATTGGCACAATTGCGTCACGAGTGCGAACGGCTGATGTACATTCTTGGCCTGAAGACTGATACTTCTGATTTTGAATAAACGTACAAACATCATCAATATTTTTCGAATCCCAATGCCCCAATTTTGTTGAGAGTACGTGTTCGTAGGCTCCGAGATGGCTGCTTGGTCTGAAAGTATCTCAAAATGATCCCAAATAATCGTTCGTCTCAAACAAACACTTCTTTGAAGGCATTGCCCACAACCTTTTTCGTGGTGGTGTTTCCAGCTAATTCAGAAGACAAAGGCGAAACCACTGGTTCACTCTATCGGATTGACTGACCTCCGGTAGTCAGTGTGAGGAAGATGACTAAATCCTGGTTCCGAATCAACCATAATCGACTCATCGTAATTCATGTCAGAAGGGTGTACTGAACAAAAAGGATGTCTGACCTCCTCCGAAGCTATGGGAACTGAGCAATCCATCATCCTCTCCCGATGAGTCTCGGATTCCACGCTTCGTTTTGCTGCCTTATAGATTAAGACATCAAATACAGAACCCAAAGAAAATCACCTGATTTGGCCGGGATAACCTGGCACGATTGCACCCGGATCTGCACAACCAAATTCCTACGTTGATAAACCGTCCATGAAATCAATTAAATATACTCTGTGGCTCGTAAAACAACCTATCTCTACCATTAGCAAACAAACTCTGCATACAGCAAAACAAAAAAAATGCTGTTTTTTTCCTACTTCAAGCTGACCCCAGTCACCTTTTCCCTCCAAAATGCAACATGTTTCGTTTGACACAGTCGGAAATCACGCATGTGTGAATAAGACAAAAACAAATTTGTCCCCAATAGAGTACAAAAAAAGTCAACCTAGAAGACATTGAGGTTCCCGCATTTTGCAGTGTCGCACTAAAACAAGAAAATCACAAAAACAGTTAATTCCGAAACATTACTGATGATAGGATCCTTGTGATACAAACGCCGAGCGTTGCATTGAGAATATCACGGTAAAACAACCAAACGAAGGAATATGAACTCTGTCTTCACTGATTACGATGCAAGTGAAGTCAGATGACAAAAGAAACGTTGACCCAGGCTGGACGAATGAAGATGAATAAAAATGGAGGCAATGTAGACTGTAACAGGATCCGAATACTGTCGTCTCATTTTCTGCTGATGAGAACTAGTGAAATGGGAAGAGTTTAGCAAAAATCGTCTAACAGATCACTAAAAGCCAATGTTTGGGCTTTGCTGAGGAGGAGATTCGAAGGGAAAAAGTGTGAAAACTGCAAGTCGATGGGGCCATGTAAACTCATCGGTCTATTGCTGGGTATCTATTAGGGATGGTGTTGAGGAAAAAACCGTCCGAGAATGGACGCAATTCGGTCAATATTAAATTCAGACAGCACGAATGTGCAGGCGGAAGAAGCAAACGAACTAAGTACAACAGATACTCAACTCGTCATGCAGAAGTAGCATTTAATTGCTGTCCGAATGTCGATCCATGGGACTATCATGCCTGTCCATAAAGCAAGTCTGTTACCAGAGCATTTACAGACCGCGGAGAGAGGAACGGAAACCGACGCAGTGATGTGCCATTAAAAAGACAACATCCAAACCCTCGAATAAGCTATTGTGGACCTTCTACTGCAAGCATTGAGCGTGATTCATATAGAACGTTAGCATTCAAATACCCACGGAATTATAAGAACTGTCAACGGTGATCTCGAAACTTGAAGTAAGGTAAAGCGCAAAAAAAGTCTCAAATGAACAACAGTGGTAACTATCAGCCTGACAGCTGATCGCCGTCTACCAGCAATGTGATATTGCTCGAGGAGGAGGAATTTTTACTTGGTTGCGCTAAGATGATTACATGGGCACATGCTAAACTCCGACAGTGTATCAAATCCGTTAACAAATAAAATTATCGATCTCGTTTCATCTCACTAAATTTATAACGATTTTCTAAAAGGGCAAATGGCCCCCATTATACTGACCGTCGGTTCGTATCGCCTTTTACAGAGCACTTTGGCGAGAAAATAGCAGAACAGCGATTCCGAACATGGTCGATGGACTCATCTACTACAGTTCATGAAAGTCTCACAGAAGGGACAACGATAGGCGAGGAAAAACAGGTATTATCACATTTATAGAACTGAACTCGTTCAGGAAGTGTCGTTCGTTAGAGAAAATACGGTTCACAAAATGCTGGTTTGTCGTAACCAGATCCTAGTGAAAACAAAGCGAAGTGTGCGGTATCACGTTAATCATAGCATTTAGTTGTAAACATTTTCCGATATCTAGATCTTTTACATGAAATAATTCACCATGTGATATCATCGCTCAACTATCCACAAAGAAACCATGGAAGCACTGTACAGCTGTTTCATCCTTGTTAGGAATCATCATCTAGATCTCTCAAGAATTAATGATATGTATCGGATAGCAATATGACCATAAAGTACGCACTACTAAAATTCAGGTCTGGTCATAATGTGACATATCTGAGTGGTCGGGTCTCAGGACGCATACAGTACTTGGTTCCCGTGACGGACAACAAGCAAAACCTCGTCTGGTGGATTGATTTAAACAGTAATGACCTAGACAAGGATTTGCATTCTGGCCATCAACAGAATATGTCCAAGGCTGGAAACTGACAAATCTCTCGCTACGATGGTGGGTGATGAGCGACTTTATATATATATATATATATATATATATATATATATATATATATATATATATATACTGTGACAATAAGCCCCTGTTAACCGGCTGACGTCATTACCAGCGGCAGATATCTCTGGCCTGATACTCAAGGAACTGGAAGTATCGAACAGCAGCTACTTGAAAGGACTAATTTATTCATTACTTCCCTGTGTTAGTCCGCCTTGTAAACGATTATTCGCGGGAGTGGGGTGGGTGGGTGGATGGGTGGACGGGCACCGATTTCTGACTAACTCATGTAAGCTACACTTATCACGATATCAGAAAAAACTGAAGAATGAATCGAAAAGACGATACACCATGGAGTACGTAAAAGGGCTACATATTTGCTGGTACGAAGTACACTGGGTCAATGATTCGTTCAGCAGGTAGCATTTATCAAGGTGGATTTGCAGCAGAAAAAGCAACTTCGATTTGCTGTCAGTTACGGAACTTCGTGTTCAATGAGTTACGACAAAGATTTATTTGACCACGCCAATTAAGGGTCTTTTTGACACTCTCAAGATCGGCGTAAGCATGTCATCATGTGGATACTGTTAACGGATTAAAGTGTGCCAAGTAGGGAAGTTGCTCGGCGATCGAAGGACTCGAATCCGCGACTGTCACATCCAAACTTCGCGACCTTACCCGCTTGACCACCGCCCGTAAACTGGAGGCCCGCCACTATTGTTCCCACCACAAAATGTAGCAGTTCTACTATTTTGGCACAACGCTTTCGCTCATCGTCCTAACATCTGGTCTTAAACTAACGGAGCGTGTTATACTTAAGCGCCTGTGTTCTTCTATGTATTCCCTTGACGACCTCAGACCTTTATTAGCATGACTGACTGATTACTTTACTAACCGAACCCAGTGCACACGAATGGACCGAAAAACTTCAAAACCGTTGGCCAATAACTCAGGTGTGCTTCAGGGTGCTTTTCCTTCACCGTTTCTTTTCTCTAATTACATTAGCCACTTATCAGCTAGCTCACCCTATCATCTGTTTAAGTATGCTGATGATGTTGCACCATCTCACGCCCTTTCGGACATCGATGATTTTTAAAGTTTTCTCAAAAATCTATCTTCTGTTTACGATTTCTCTGCACGAGCTGGTTTAAATCTCAACATACCAAACTGTTTCGAATGTCTGTTCTCTCTCTCCCTTTCTCTCGGTCAGCCTACCCATCCGAAATGTCCTCCACCAACTCAGAAACACTTACCAGGGCTGATTCTGTGAAATATCTAGAAGTTATTATTTATGAAGATTTGAAGTGGACTTCTCACATTTCCACCTGTGTGGAGAATCCCCGACGGTTGTCATTTCAACTCAGAAAGCTTCGATACTACAAGCTAAAACAAAGCACCATTTGCCGTTTTGTATACCAACGTGTTTTTCTAATCCTTCTTTACTGTTCTCCCGTTAGTTTCTCGGCTTCCTTAGAAAAAGACTCCGAAATTCTTCGCCAGGGATTGTCGAGTATTAGTCGCGCCACTTTTGTACCCCTAAGCAGGTTTTCCATCAACCTATGATCAGTGCTGATCAGCATGTGAGAAATTTGCTCACAAAGTTCTTTCGGATCTCATGCATTCTCTGTACAACAACGTTTCAAAGTGCCGCTCTCGTAGTTCAACAAGATCCACTTTTCGTCCCATACGCTCTAGAATCAATATCTTTAAGAAGTTCATTATCCCATATTTAGCACACACTTTGACAAAACAGGACCGTGCTTTAGCCGAATTCCTGAGCGACCTATCATAATGTGCCCAAGTCAATCCTTGATGAGTTTTTATTTCATTTTTTGCAAGGTAATGAGTGGAATTTTTCCTATTTTTTACCGCAAGTTTTTTAATGAAATGCGACATATTTTGTGAGCAAAAGTCCAGACAATACAATAAAATGAGCTCTACGATGCTTGACAGGTAGTTATCAACGTTCAAGTTCACTTTCAAGATTCGAAACCTTTGAATCAAACGTATTAACTGGAGCGGATGAATCAAAGCGATCTCGTGCGATCTTGTCAAGATGCTACTAGCGGCTAACCTCATCGAAACTTCAGTTGCAACTCTTCACAAACCTTGGAACAGTTGTAATTGATTTGCAACATTTCAAATGCCAACTATTCAGTTAATTCTACCGTTAGTCACGCACCTTTCTGGTTGGTGGAAAGTAAAAGCTTCATTGGTCTGAAGGTGTTAATCATCACCAAAAGGTATGCCAAAGGAGTTCATGAATCTATGACGATCAGTGCACTCGGATGTGTGGCCGCGCAAAAGAATATGGTGGTCTATCAAGTTTATTTAAATTGACCAACGGTGTTCGGAAGTGGTGCCCCGTCTCACCATTTCTTCAATGACGATATAACGGAGAATGATTTAGAAGGTCATCAAAATGTGGGCGTCGAACTGCAAAGTGGAGAAAAGCTGTGGCCTAGATTATGTGGACAACATTGTGCGCTTGCTCGGATTTACGAAATATGCGCAAAGCACATCAGACAGACTCGCGACAGCTGCAGATCCATTCGGTATGTGCTTTGAAACTTAAAAGTGAAAGGTGTCGATACAAGACTGGATGACAGTGGAGCCGGATATGATACTCGACGGAGAGGAACTAACCATTAGTGACAATTTCCCGGCAGTTGCAAGACAGAGGATGGTAGCACGATAGCAGAAGTGATCATGTATATCCAACGATCGAGCAGAGCACGCTGGACTGAAGCAGTTATGGCGCCGGTGTGATGTTTCTTGATCGCTGAAAGGTCGTGTGTACTGCGCCGTTATGTGCTCAGATCTGCTGTGTGATTGCGCAGCATGGGATCGCGTGCTGAAAATGTTTGTCAATTTGAGGTTTTTGGTAGTTGATCTTTGTCTAGTGTCGCTGAGATTTGACGGAATGACCGTGTCAGCGATGTGTAGGTTAAAAACCAAGTATTCGGTACCAATTCAGAGAGTACTCCAACAGCGTATTAAGCTTAGATGAATCCGTTGATAGGGTCACTTTTTGCGTGTGGCGAAAATTCGTCCACCATACGGTGTCTTGTCTTCTGTCTCTCCCAGGAATGAGGTCTACGAATGACGTGGTATCGTGGAATGAGAAGAAATGCAGTGAAAGTAAGTAAAGTAGGTGTCTCATGTCTTCGCGGTTGGGGGTGTTCGAAAGACGCACCAACCAGTAGGTTGGAGGCAATGAAGAATATAGCCGCAAATCGTGATCATCGGCGATCATGTTCCCGAATTCTGTCGAATCAAAATGATAAGAAGTGTTTATGTGGCCCGATTTTGTTGGCTACTATGCTATTTTGTTTTTCTGCTCCTGCAGGTCTACTTCTTGTTCACCTTCGATAATTGTTCTCTCTAATGTAACGGGCAACAGTGAGGAAGACAACGGTCAGTGGGGCTTACCTTGCAGTTTAGCCCCATACGAAGACGGCGATGATGGGGCAACCCTCACGCAAACTTCACCGTAGACAGTTCAAATTGGTTTGGACTCAGAAAATCACCAAAGTGACTGCTAGACTGTCTCAGTTACGTTGGAATAAGCGACATCAAGAGCGTCCGTCCGATGTGGACCATTTGTAAACGATAGGAAGACAAAGGATTCTGCAACGTTATTGCTGTACTACACTACAGCCTTTATTCTAGGCACCAGTTGCATTCGGTGGGGCCATTCAGATTCTAGGCAAAAACTTAATTATTAAAATTTTCTGTGACTCAGAAGTATACAACTAGACGAACCATGTACTGAAATACTTGGATTTCGGAGGAAATCTTAGAGCATTGTCTACATCAAGGCGGAATAAATAAAAAGTAGTGAATGGATAAGTACAAATCAATGAGCAAAAAGATACGTGAGCGAGGAAGAAGTTCTGGTGCGACAGTGCCGCAATTGGCCGTACCACTCAAACTCGCCAACCATCATATGGCAGGATGTCCTTGATCCCAAACAGTCCTATTGAACCTAATTTGGACGGTTCATGGGCCAAGGACTTCATGCTGCTCCCCCATGTCACGTATGACCACTTCCACGCATCTTCAAATTACTGTTTTGCGGGAAGAGTGCATAAGGAAGGAATCTAGTTGTGAAGATGTTAAAAATTTAATTAGGTAAAGGCAACCGATTATCATCCGCCTCGTTACCAAGGCTAGCCTAATGAGACCTCACGTATTTCTATCCTTTGACTGAGGTAGTCGCACTAAATCTACACGTATTGTGTACGCTTGCTCATCGTCTATTTTTTCGTGTTCTTTTTGCAAGTGCTGGGCAAGGCTAGAAGCAGAGACGTGGCGGGTAGGCTATGATTTGGCGGAAAGGTATGAAGTTAGTTCCAGTTTTGGCTTCGGGTGGTGCTTCCCGCTTTCCTGGTTGGGACCCAAGAGATGAGGATCGTCGTTGGATGGAGACGATGAGGGATAGGGTTCAGAACCGAAGTCAGTGGCGCGAATGCTGCGTGGCTTGTCTGTAGTCTTCACTCAACTTAGAAATAATCTGAAAGCGTCCGAAAATTCACAAAATGTGCACGATGAGGACAAGAAAGAACGAATGGTTTGTAGATGCTTACTTTTTTTTACTTCTCTTATCCCCATTTTGTGAAATTCTACTTATATGTTATTGGGTTGACACCAAGCTTGTTTCCCATCCGATGTAATATATATATATATATACTATATATATAAACACCAGCTACCGACCCCCCCCCTCCTCCGTGTAGTTGGTCCTGCCGACTGAGACATGTTCCTTCTACTATAAGCATGTTTTACGGATGTCATAATACACGTATTAAAAGCACCTTAACTAACTCAAATTCGGTGCCTCATTAAATGATTGAGTTCCAGGACGAAAAACAATGGGTAACCTAGGCGAGGTTGATCAAATCCTAATGGTCAGGTTTCCAGTTATGATAGCCAACAGCTTTCCAGCAAAGTGCTACGGGTGTTAGATGCCGCCCCACAGCACCATCTAACCAAAAAAGAAAGAAGAACGATGAGTGGTGAAAGATCGACTACAAAGCAATAAGTTGAGAAACCATATACATATATATATATATATATAGAAAAAAATACAAGAATGCCGTTGACTGCGATACTGGGCCACTTCACCTGTTGTCTCTAATCGTCGTCTGAGTGGATCTCCTGGATCCAAGCTTGGTTGTCTAACTCTATATGCACGAGACAGCCCAGTGATAAAGCCTCCGTACTTTTTGCCACTTCACCAACCGGCCATTTCCAATCATCATGTTCCTAGGACGACAATGGTAATCCGATGTCGCCTGGGTCGTTACCATGGCTGAATTACTGAGATTATATATGGGTCTACACCGGTCTAAGTTTCCGAGTCATGACTGTCGGTTGCATATCTCATCTCCGGTGAACCTCTGGCGATATGGGGCATCATAAGTGCAGCATGCAATAAAATAGTGGTGACGGGCTGGCGTCGCACCGTTTACCATTCTAAATCTCACTAATCAAGTATCGAAACAAGCATGTGCCAGAAAAATTTAGTGAGAACGAATGAATTCACTGGAAGGTTGGATGATACGAATACTACCTTTGAGGATTTAAAATCATTAAACACAAAGAGAACGGAAAATCTTAGCTCACTCAGGGTTATGTCGTCGAACAGGACAGCCTCAAAGTAACCGGCGAATCCATGAACTACTGCCTCGTGTTTGATGGGGAATGTGCATACGGTATACCGTGCGTTGGATTCGCTCAGATCTGTGGGTAGGCAAAAAAAACAATCGAAAAATTGGCGATGTTACGATATTCTTATCGTATGTATACAGAGTGAAACTGTTACAATAAATTACGGTAAACGGATTATCCATCTAATATTAGTGTCCTAGACAGAATTCGTAGTTGGGGGGATATTGTGACAACAATGTCTACTAATCATGAAGTTTGACGCCGTACTTTATAGTCGTTTTTATATGTAACGGCGACAAACAGATATAGAGCATGAAAATTACTCTTCTGGACTCAGTGATACGTAAAAGTGTGCCGATATACAACCGTATGTAAATCGGAGCCAAACTTTGGAGGAAAACGATCAACGGAAAACGAAAATAAGGCAATGCACTTGAAATGATCAACTATTAATTAAACGTAAAACAATTTGTGAACGGACGAAATTGTGCCACGACCGGCGTAGCTCATCTTGAGTACTTAGAACGACCAATCCATCTTCACGAGGGGCAGTAACAACATTCGTTTTAATACAAACAGGAGAGGAGATATGGAATCAAAGTTGTTGTTCTTCAACTGCTTACTACCAGAGAGCGAATGAGTTACTTCATAAAAGTGTACGTGTTCATTGATGAAGCTAGGGCCTATGAATGGAGAGATATTGGACTTCGAATGCTAAAATCATATTTGGAAAAACAACTAGTTCAAACCGCAGAAAACGTGATCTAAGCAGCCAACGATCGTAAACCCAATGCTACTAAATATACTGGTCGGTATGAAATATCACCAGTTAAAGCAGAATTTCAAGAATACTGGTGCGTGGCACGAGTTGAACTCTTGGAAAATCAGTCGTCAACAAGCCAGTGACAGACCACAGACTGAAAGATGACTGCAACACTTGGAAGTGGCCTAGTGATATTATATGGCTGGTGGATGGGGTTGGGATCATGTCTAACTTATTAGTCCACCTGAGTGAGCAGATTGTAAACAGTAGGTATTCACATTAGCAATCATAAGCGACCAGACTGGGACTGAATTTGTGAGCACAAGATTTGCCCAAAAATTCTCTAAACAGGTAACAGCGACGCCTCGTCACTAGTCATTCTTGGTCGTTTGTTATTTTCGGTAGATAAACCACCCAAAAATAAACCGCGATTTTCATATTCGCTCACTGAACATGGAGTTTGATCGACTGCCAAAATAGTAACAAAAATTCAAAAAAGTTTGCATATTTTTCTTATTAGAAGTTCGAGTACATCTCTCTTTTTTTAGATTGCTTGCTGCAATCTTTGTTGATCGCGGGTGGTGTAAACATTTGCGTTTAGCTTCATTTCGTAAATTCATGAAATCTTATGAACGACAGAGTTGTAGAAAAAAAACCTAAAACGGCTACAATGGCTATCAAGGCTAGCTCATAGGTAAGCCTTTTTGCATTTTTGAAACAAGTACAATGTTCACGGGTGCGCAGACGAAAATCCCTAGGGAGCACACGATAGGGTTGGCAATTACTATTATTGATCAGGTTTGATTGGCCGGAGTTCTGGCCTATTTTCTTCGTGGGTGGACCCTTTGTCGACCCACATTCTTGATAGATCCGTGTTCTCACGGCGATTTCATTTTCTATGCTGTAACATTCGTCCGATTTGAGTTCTTGTTCCTCTGTTGTGTTCGGAACTGGTTCATTTCATTATACGCTGCCTTGTTCCGGATACGTATGGGGTTATATGCAAGTTATAAAATATACAGATACATACATTCGAGAATCATCAAACGACCAAATACATATAGACAGTGTTCAGAAGTCACAATTTTTCGACGAGTGAAAGAGTAAAACACAACAAGATACCGTGAGGTCACTGATAAAAGGCGGGCGAAAAATCTGCATTCTACTTACATAATACCAAAGATTTTCAGTACCAAACTGCTTTCGATTAGGTGATAAATCAGTATTTTGTGTGCAATCCACGGTTTCGCAGTAATCGGGTCTGTATTTTTACCCAACAAAATGAATTCAGCCGATTATTGGTAAATTTGTAAGCAGATATTTGGTCCTTATTTGGACAGCACTATTGTCTGGAGTTTTGTACCACCAAAATGGAGCCCCACAAAATGGCACGAAAGTCGTCATCGATCAGCTGGACGAGGACCTCCCGCTGCAATGGATCGGACTGAAAGGGTACATAGCTTGGTCATCCTGACCTCAGGATTTAATTCCACCGGATTACTTCCTGTGGGGCTATGTGAAACAGAAGGCCTATTCCTCGAAACCGGGGACTAAAGATGAACTGAAGAAGAAAAGTATTACTACAGTGTGTCAAGCGATTGCAGCATCTCTGGAGGCCATGCAAGCAAAGCTGATCAGCATAGTGTAAGCTTGCATGATGTTTTTAAACACCTCACCTGAGTGGTTGCCCGGGAGATGGAGCATCCAATAAGTCACCGTATGGGTGTGTTGATGTTTGACAGCACTGACGCTGCACACAAACAACAGGATCGAGTTCCAACACAGCCGCGGGTTTGTACGTGTTTGGTCTGACCCAGTTGCTTTTTTGATATGCTCACCACAGAGGCTACTCCCTCAGGAATATCCCACTAGTGACTGCGTTCGAAAGAGATGAATCAATCCTAGGCCAGCTTAGTACAAATCCAATGAATCTCACCAAATTCTAACTATCGACAAAATTGTCAACAGTGAAAGCGAGAGTTCAGTTTAGCACCCTGAAGAACTCGGGAAATTGAGTCATGACGCTGATTCCGCTAACGGCGATCAAGAGATGCGCGGATTTTGAATCGCGTAGCCCATTTGATTAAACTACAGTAGCCATGTAACAAAGAAGGTATTTGAAGAAAATGTGTTATGATAAGATGCACACGGAAAACGAGAAACACCAGTCTAGAATGGAAGATAGTACAGTTCGAAGTTAGTTTTGCAGTTTCATTGCAGAAAACATCTTCCCAAGACACTTCAGAACAAAAAGATTTCCTAAAAACCACCGCTTGAAAGCCATTGACAGACCATATATTGATCGCCAGAAGCATAATTTCGAACGGAGTTCAGCTATCACGACGGAGGACCTACCTGTGGCGTTCAATGCTAGAGATAAAAGTTCCCCCTCTTTTATTCAACCTGTCTCTTCTGTCTCCAACCTAATTTGTTTGCCCCTTCTGCCTATCCACAGTATATCCATTGATAACACGCCCAATACTCCCAACGGTTTATTGTCAAGTAGTGTAGTAGGTGGTTTTCAGTCTGTTAGCTCACATTTTCTCAAGCCTCGTCAGCCTCTGAATCTGGGTTCCTTCAACGTGCGCACTCTCATGCAGGCTGGCCAACAGGCGTGTTTGGCTCTGACAGTGGACTCACTTTCGATTGATGTCTGCTGCGTGAGTGAAACACGAATTCACGATTGGAATAAAGTAGAATAATTCAGCTAACTGCGCCAAACATCTGGTCAAGATATTATCTTCGCAGTTCAGGAGACGAAGCAGCTCAAGCTGTGGGTCAACGTGGTGTTGGAATAGTCTTGAGTGAGAAAGCTGAAGCAGCCCTTTTAGACTGGATCCCAGTCAACAGTCGCTTGTGTGCCATGAGACTGCAGGGATCAGTCGGCGCCCGAAAGGATAGTAGTGTTAAGCGTAGTTTATTTGTTATCTCACCATACGCTCCAACAAACTGCAGCACTGA
>LUCM01000538.1:5123-27629 GCA_008360955.1 Fasciolopsis buskii | reverse complement strand
CACCGCCGCCCTACGATCGTAGTCTTTCTCGACTTGAAAAGTGCTTTCGACTCCGTGGATCGACTAGCACCACTCAGTGCTCTCCACCGGAAGGGCATGCCAACGAAGTTTGTGAACCTGTCGCGAGCATTGTACTCGCCTACTTATGGTCGTGTGAGGGCACACGGTGAACTATCAAGTTTATTCGAAACGACTGGTGGCGTTCTACAAGGGTGTGTCATTTCTCCTTTCTCGTTCAACTTCGTCATCGACAAGGTGATGACAGATGCTTTAGGAGGTCTCCGGGATTTAGGAGTCGAACTGGGAAGCGGAGGAAAGCTATGCGACCTAGATTACGCAGACGACGTCGTGTGCCTGTTCGAATCTGCGGACCATGCACAACGCGCACTAGATAGACTGTCGAGACCGGTTGCTCGGTTCGGCATGTGCTTTGCACCTTCAAAGTGCAAAGTACTGTCACAGGACTGAACGACAGCAGTGCCGAACTTGATACTGGATGGAGAGGAAATAACAATGGTGGATCGTTTCACCTACTTTGGTAGCTGCGTGTCTAACGATGGTAGCTTGGTATTGGAGGTAAGTATGCGTATATCCAAGGCTCGGGCAGCTTACGCTAGATTGAAGCACTTGTGGCGTCGGCCTGATATTTCACTGAAGTTGAAAGGTCGTGTGCACTGTGCTGCAGTGCGTTCAGTTCTGTTGCACGGTTGCGAGACGTGGAGTATGCGTGTGGGCGATGTTCGTCAGTTGGAGGTTTTCGACAACCAATGTTTACGTAGTAGGGCTAGGATTGGATGGAGTGACCGGGTGAGTAATATTGAGGTTAGGAATCTGGTATTGGGTGCCACTTCTGAGAATAGCTTGTTTCAGCGTATGAACCTCAGTAGACTACGTTGGTTGGGTCACGTGTTGCGTATGACCAACACTCGTCTACCATACCGTGCCCTATTTTGTGTTCCTCCTAAGGAATGGAAGAAGTCATATGGAGGTCAACAGATGACGTGGCAACGTGGAATAAGAAAGTGCACAGCGAAGTTAGGTAAAGTAGGTGTCTCACGCCTTCGTGGTTGGGGTCCGAAAGACTTGTCGACTTGCTGGCTGGAGACACTGAAGGATATGGCAGTGAACCGTGAACAGTGGCGATTGTGTTGTCATTTTCTATCGAATCGGTATGACTGAAAACACGTACGTTTGTACAGTTAGACTGTGTTCCGTGTGTTGGCTGCAGCAGCAGCATCTTATCTTTTCCCGCCTGTGTAGGACCACTCCCTGTTCCCCTTTTATATTCACTCTTTTTATATAAACGTGTAACTCTGGGGAAAGGCAGCGGTCAGTGAGGCTTGCCTTGCTGTTTAACTCTGAACGATGAAGATGATGATGATGACAGTCTAAGAAACATTCATGCAAGCAGAACATACTACGATATGATGACTCCAACGGAGATTGCATCACACAGCAGTATAGTGGCAATGTGAATATAGCGACAGTTTTTGCATTTAAGGCTTAAATATCACTGGAAACAGTGACCAAAGTCGACCTGTAGACTGCACATTACTCAAATGACGGATTGCGTACTAACAACAATTTCAGTAGCATAGACTGATATTTGAGATATTTTGAGGGTCAAATGTGGAGCAGTCTAATCGCTAACGTGGTCTCGTCTGCGCAAAGCGAAGACCAAAAGTCGAATGTATTTGTAGACTCACCTGATTTGGGGTGGACAAAAGTGAACACCTTCTGAGGTTTGCAAAGAACCTGGCAATTGCGTAATCGGACTACATACGGGGTCTCCTGCGAGGTGGAACAGCGCGACAGGCCAGACTGTATTGGTAGCAGGATGTGTTTAAAATCCCAGTGATATCCATCCGAGGCAAAAAGGAGGTAAGCAAGACATATTGTTGTAGCAATTTTAAAAATTTCACGCACAATCCCTAGAATGCGCTTCTGAGAATAGCAACCATATAGAATGAAATAAGTCGTGGGAGAAAAATAAGATTGTTATTCCAAGCATGAAATCCCAAAGATATGCCTTTTCCTGAAGCGAAATGCTTTTCATTTATCCAAGCACGTTACCAGGGATCTGTTTCCGACCACCATCTGTCAGAACAAATATCATTCGAAAATCGGATGAGGATTAGAAGTGTTTTCAGATGCCAGTTCCACGTAGGCATGCAAACGACAAACTTGGGGTTTGTAAAAGCGAGATCGGAAGTGGATGTGCCCGGGCAGTTGGATATTTGTCTACTTGTTTTACTACTACTACAAGTCTGATGTCAAGCAAACACTCCTTCGGATGACACCTCCAAGGTACAAAATTCATAAAAAATGACGTTAGGGATTTTCCAATTCATCAGGATACTTCTTCCACGGAGCTGTAATATCCATGCCTAGTTGAAGTTCTGAAAAGTGTACCGTTGTGCTCTGGCTTTTGTTGTTATTCGGCAGCTTCGAAAATAAAATTCGGGTAAATCTGCCGCGCAGAGATTTTCGTAAAGAATCTACAAGAAAAATCAATAAGCCTGCACCTGTAATTACATACCGAAATTTCCACAATGAACTGAATTTCACTTCTGTGAACTTTTCAGCGTCACACCAGATGATTGAATAAAACACCTTTCTAAGTTCAAAACAAGCATCTCCGAAAATAAACCGGCAGTCATCAATCAACCGAATATCTGAGAGCATTCCTTGTAAATTGACCGTGCCTCGATTTGAAGGAAAAATTATTCGATTTTTATGTCGCAAATATCAAAAGTGCGGAATCCATTCGTTGTCCACTAGCGCAACTACAATAGAAAACCGATGATAGCAAAGCCGTACACAGTTTGACATTCGAAAAAGAAGTTCGCATATTCGAATTCGCCATTGCTAACCATTTTCCTATTGGATGGCGTGTAGTGACTGCGGCTCCCGTTCAAAACACAAGGCAAAATCGTGCTTATTAAGAAATGAGAAAATTGTTATTATCTTAGGATTATTATTTACTATCTATTAAGTTGCTATGCCCATACCGTCCTGGAATCCAGAGCAACTATACCAGAGGATGTGAACAGCACCTAACCAAGAGATAAAAATATCGCAATTATTTAGAACAACTTGAAATATTTGACCTAACTGTCAAGTATTTGATTAGGCAAGCAGAACTATGATCATATGCAAAAACGCATGTACAGAGAAAGCAACGAAAATTCACTGACCGGATCGCGTGTTCTTTTGGTTTCGTTGAAGAATTGCAGTGATTGGATCGGGGCAAGGTAGGAAGTGTAGGAGCAGGGTATGCTTATCCCGTCATCTGTGGCAGTTAAATTGTTCATAAATAGGGGAAAGTGATAAGCAAGAACCAGGCAACAGGGTTGGAATATACCAGCGTGGAATGCAACAACAACAAAGAAGGATCCAAGCTTCTGGTGGTGGTAAGCGGTAATGGGCTGGCAGATGGCCCGTCACCACAAATGACCTAGTGAAACCTAGCTTGGCTCCATGCTAACAAAAGTTTCAGGATCACGGTCGTCGCAACGGATCACGTACAAGCAGCCATGAAACATAACCATCATCGCTGAGCAAGGCGCATTTACTGACGTCTTTTCCCGAAGATTATATAAATCTAGAAAAAGAGTAAATGTTTAAGGGGAACAGGGCATGGACGCACAGAGGTGAGAAAAAATAAGATGCTACTGTAACCAACACACGGAACAGTCTAACTGCACAATCGCATACTTTCAATCATTTTGATTGGATGGAAAATGGCAACACGATTGCCACTGTTCACGGTTTACTGCCACATCCTTCAGTGTCTCCAGCCAGCAAGTTGACGAGTCTTTCGGACCCCAACCACGAAGACGTGAGACACCTACTTTACCTAAGTTCGCTGTACACTTTCTCATCCCACGTTGCCACGTCATCTGTTGACCTCCACATAGTTTCTTCCATTCAGTGGGAGGAACACAAAATAGGGCACGGAATGGTAGACGAGTGTTGGTCATGCGCAACACGTGACCCAACCAGCGTAGTCTACTAAGTTTCATACGCCGATATAAGGTGTTCTGAGACCCAAAACCCAATACGAGATTCCTCACCCCCACATTATTCACCCGGTCGCTCAATCCAATCCTAGCTATATTATGTAGGCATAAGTGGTCGAAAACTTCCAACGCGTATACCCCATAACGAACCATTTCTTGTGTTCTCGCCGTACACAATTTGCGACTTTTTTGATGCTTTCAGATTATTTCTAAGTTGAATGAAGACTACAGACAGGCCACGCAGCATTCGCGCCACTGACTTCGGTTCTGAACCCTATCCCTCATCGTCTCCATCCAACGACGATCCTCATCTCTTGGGTCCCAACCAGGAAAGCGGGAAGCACCACCCGAAGCCAAAACTGAAACTAACTTCTTTTTTCATACCTTTCTGCTAAATCATAAACTACCCACCCGTCACCGCTTCCAGCCTTGCCCAGAAAGTGTAAAAGGAGCACGAAAGAGCATTCTATGAGCAGGCATGCGCCATACGTGCCCAAGCCACCGAAGTTGATGTTGAGCGACGACTATCCGCACTCAATGCACAACGACGCACCTCGACACGCCTTTTAAAATTAACCTAAAAGCACCCAAAAAGTCGCTAAATGTATACGGTGAAAAAAAAGAAACGATTGGTTTGTTATTGTTTAGGAATTTTTCCCTCTTGCTTGTGCACCTTCTGTAAAGTTTCGTTCACACGTTGTTGGGTTGGCGCCATGCTTGTTCTCGAGCTTCGATATACACGTGTTTAGCTTCACTGCCGGGATACTATCGTTCGACACGCAGCTACCAAGGTAAGTGAAACGGTCCGAAATTGTTGGTTCCTCTCCATTCAGTATCAAGTTCGGCACTACTGCCGTCAAGTCCCGTAAGAGCACTTTGCAATTTGAAGGTGCAAAACATATGTCAAACCGAGTAACCGAACTCGAGAGTCTATCTAGTGCGCGTTGCGAATGGCCCGCAGACTCGAACAGACACACGACGTCGTCTGCGTAATCTAAATCAAACAACTTATACCCATTTTCCAGTTCGATTTCTACATCCAGGAGATCTCCTCTCGTCCATCACCTAGTCCATGATGAAGTTGAACAAGAATGGAGAGATAGGATACCCTTGTCGAACGCCACTAGTCGTTTCGAATGAACGTGACAGTTCACCGTATACCCTAACGCGACCACAGGCATGCAAGTACAATGCTCGCAGCAGATTCACGAACTTCACTAGCATACCACTCCGGTGGAGAGCACTGAATAGTGCCGGTCGATCCACGGAGTCAAAAGCACTTTTCAAGTCGAGAAAGACTACGATCGTAGGGCGCCGGTGTGTGTGTGTGTGTGTGTCGTGTTTCGAGTATCTGTCGAATGGTGAATATCTGGTCGATGCAACCTCGACCTGGACGAAATCCGGCCTGTTGTTCGCGGATGTTACTCTCGCGAATCGGTGTCAAACGGCGCAGTATTATAGAAGCTAACAACCTAGTAGCTATCGGAATGAAACTAATTCCACGATCATTGCTACAGTCACCTCGTGTGCTCTTCTTGAAAATGAGTACAATCAGTGACTCACTCCACGATATCGGAATACGCTCCTGGTCCCAAATATCATGAAGCAAGGAGGTAAGTGATTTCATCAGAGCTTCTCCAACCAGTTTGAAGAGAATTGGGGGGAAAGTCGTCGGGGCCGGGTGCTTTTCTCCTCTTCAGAACTCGAATATTCGATTATACTTCCAGTTCCGTTGGGGGATCAATTAACAACTCCAAGGGATTCGCAGCTGCAGACGATGGACCAAATACGTTAGCGTGCGGCCAGGTAAACTGGTCCTTGAAGTGCTCAGCCCCTTTGTTGTCTACCGTGGATGAGCTCTCCGTTCAAGTTGCACATGACTTCACTAACCGAAGTTCGCCACCCGCTGGTGTCACCTATAAGCCTAAACAGTCTTTGATTGTTATCTGAAGCGGTCACTACTTTCATCATCTTGGCTACCTTAACCCACCAGTTTTCATGATCATGCTGTGGAACATGAACCTCCCGCTATATTCACGCGTTAAGCGTGTCATAAAAGGTGGCGAAATTATTGAAATGCAGCAAGGTATCACAGAAGAATCATCTATGTTATCTCTGCTTTTGTCAAACAAGTGCACACAGAGGGAAAAATCAGACCTAACTCCGTGCCAACAACGTAACAAAGTTTCTTTGGGTTAACTGGACAGTCAGAAGTATCGCACTTGATTGGCAGCAGTAAAACAACAGGGAGATCACACGCGCAACTAATCAGAGAATTAGCTGTCGCCATTGTGGTGAAAATAGGGACCCAATGAGATATTAGAAAGAACATTAAAACTTATCTAACTAAATCCAAATCTCACTCAGAATCGTAATGTTCACGTCAGTTATGCGATGCAATCCAAATTTTTGAAGGAAAGAATGAACAATTAGGCAGATTATACACCGCAAATCTATGCGAAGAGCAGTGTACTCTCGTATTTACGTGGCTAGGATGATTGATAAATGCACTCGTTTAGAAGAGGGGAGACCGTTGGTTTTAGAAAAACATTCCGGTTTCACGATACACTTCATCAACAAACATTCAAATTTAGGGGGACATACTCGAAGCGTTAACTCAAAGGCTACCGATGACAGACCCTACTGGATTAGGGCACCGTGAGAGGCAGAAACGATACAAAATAATCTGGTAAGCTTGTTGCTATTTATCATACGTGGCATTCCACACATCGGTTGACATAATAGACACTAGTGTCCCGTTTACCTTAGCGAAACAAACTGCGCCAGAGCTTAACATAGAAAATAACTCAGGTACCCTATTGTTGGTAGACCGAACCCATTCGAAAAAATGGAAGAGGGATCCGCCCGTTTGGCTACTAGGTCAATCAACTAGCCTAATGCGAACATATGGACATTCGAAGGGCAGCAGAACTTTCCAAATGAGGGGTCTTTCGACAATAGTCCATGTCAGCGCAAGAGTGAAACTGCATCAGAGAAGCTGTTTGGTCCGAACCAATGAATCTCTACTTTTTGTTCAAGAGTGGCATCAAACCGGCGATCACCAGAGAAGACGTCTGACCGAATAGACCGAGCCCTGACTATCCCCTTCCTAGTAATTGTTTGTTTTATTATTGATTGATATTGGTCTTTCGTCGTTTTCCGACTATACACATGCACCGATGCCGTAAAACGCGTTTTCGTTATCCGGAAACGTCGCGGCTGATTTCTGCCAGTTTTTTGTGGATCGTGTTTGACGTCACAACAGCGAACAACAAAATTCAGTTTATTTTGGAAACTGTATATCTTTGATGGAAACTGAGCACTAACCGATGGTGCATATACCTGAATTGATTAAAAGTCAAATTAGGGGTTGCTTTGAAGTACCCACTAGACAACAAAAATGCCACAATTGCATTGGTCTCGGATAACCCAGTAAAAATAGTAATTTCTCAAGCGGGCTACAGAACGGAAATGATGTCACATGGAACGAAACGTACTGGTTGAATAGCGTTTCCGAATACGAAGAATTCAGTTAACCTTATGGGAAAAAATGAATAAGGTCTTTTGAAAATAAACCAACGTGACAAAATATACACCTGGAATTGTCCAACCTTAAGCACGCTTCAAAAAAGGTACCGTGAACTGGATTGCCAGAGATCAATTCATCAGGACAGCTCAGATTTCAAGTATTAAATCTGCCTGCAGATCGCATGCCATCGGAATCATGGGGAGGGGAGAAAAAAATCAGTGAGAAGGACAGAACAAAAGGAAACAATGTGTAACGTTTTTCACACGCTAGGTCTTCTGTTCTCTTCCTCATGCTATCGGCGATCCATCGGAATCTATGATTCCCTCAAGGGATTCATACCACCCGATTTCCCAAAAGGAAATACAGGGTTAACTTAGGGAAACCCTACCCCGAACTTTTAAACAGTCAGGCAGCACGGCGATCAAAGAGAAACAAAACCCACTGGGGACTGGTGGCTAACTGCTCAATTTATATCCCTTTTGGATTGGGCTAGACGTCATGAGTGCCTGGTACACCGTTCATCACAGAAACCGACGAGCACATAGTCTTATGTTTAGTCCGTAGTTTGTGGATGGTCTGAAATCTGGGCCTCGCCATCTGCCCGAAACTGATAAGTAGTGGTAGACTTCGATGGTTGGGTCACGTACTGAGTACGGCGACGGTCGTCTACCTTAGTATGCCCAATTTTCCGGCCCCCCAATGGAGAGGATAAAGACACGTGGAAGTCAACAAGAGACGTGAACTGAGAAAAGGTGCGACGAACTTACCTAAAGTAAGACTACTATGTCATCGCAGTTGGACTCCGAAAGATGCCCACTCCCCAGATGATTAGACACGTTGAAGAATGCGGCAGCAAACCTTGAACAGTTGCAAGGGACAGGAAAGTGTGGGTTGATCATAGCTCAGATTGTGGGTTTTCAAAGAGTCATGATCGCTGAGCCTGGTGTTTGGATCGCAAACATTTCATCACCAGTCGAGGTGACATCCTCAGTGCACGTGTGCAGTTGTTGAGGTTCTCTAGTCATAGGTTTGACTTTGGCTTTGACCTTGGACTTTGTTGGTGACCTTGACCTGGAAACTATGCCCCCGTTTTCTACTTGGTTTCTGTTGATTTGACCTTTGACCCTGGAAGATTGACATTCGGCCTGAGAAGTTTGATTCGCTAAGTTTTGTACCGTAGTTGTTATTTTGAGTTTGTTTGTTTTTAGTAGTTTGTCCGGGTGATGTTTTTGTAGGAATTCTTTGGTTATTTTCTCCGCTAGCTCCAGGTCCATTGAAGTAAACAGTATGGTGACGTCAAAAGAGACCATCACCTCGTCTTCTTCCAGATTAACGTCTTCAAGCTTTTCCAAGAACCGATGAGCGTGTTGGCCACGGAGTGGTTTGATCCACTTGCCAATTGTTTCGGACGTCCCCACAGTTCTTTAGCCAACCTAAATTTTGGAGTTCCAGAAAGAGAAACGATGGGTGTAGGCGGAATATCTTCTTTGCGAACCTTAGGCAGACCGTAAAATTATACACCGTTTGAGGCCACATCCCCCAATTTCTAACATTTCTCTGTGGTGGTCCTTTGCATGTCATGTAACTTCGCTAGGGTATTATTGACGTTTTCCAGTTTTGCAGTTGGGTCAGTGTCGAGTAGACGGTAGATGGTTGTGTCGATTAGTAGTTGTTTTGTTTTCTCAATGTAGTCCGTCTTGTCCAGGATAACCGTCATTCGTTCTTTCTCAGCTGGCAACATGACAATGTTCTTGCCCATCGTCAAAGTGCGTCTTGCTTTGTGTTTCGCATCCGAGGAGGCGTTGAATTGGTTTGCACGGAGCGTAGGACTAAGAAGCCAATAAGAAGCCTGTTTCTTCAAGATGCTCGAGGAAAACGCATACCCAAGGAACTTCGTAAGAAGAACCACACACCCAACGAACAAGGAAACGAACCGAAGAGAACAGTCAAACAGAAAGATCATTCTACCGTACATCAAAAACGTATTGGAATTAGCTGCTAGGTCATTCCAACCTCAACGAATCCCAGTTGCTCAAAGATCATCCAATCTTTGATACATAGTATATATATATATATATATATATGCATAACACCAACTTGAGAACGAGCATAGTGCCAACCAACAACGTGTAAACGGAACTTTACAGAAGGTGGATAAACAAAAGGGAAAAATTAATAAGCCATAACAAACCGTTCGGTTTGTAGAGATATATAATCTTCGGGAACAGACAGCGGATAGTGGGGCTTGCGTGGTTATTTAACGCTCAACGATGATGATGGTGCTGATATTCTATCCACTTGAGATTTGCAGTCTTCCTGCAGTAACGTGTAACTCGATGAGAAATTGAGTGGGCTGTTAGAAACAGAATAATGATGATGACATAATGGGGGGAAATGCGTAGGAGAAAAACAATAAAAAACATTTTTTACTTGTTTGCCCTTAACTTTTCATTCCATCTGTTCATACTTGGTAATTTTTTGTGTTGCTGCTTCGACAGCATGCTTGATCTCATAAAGGTACAAAAAGGAGGCGATGGTAAGTTACCACGTAAAGTTTAGGGGTGTAATGATGCGCTTACCTTTTAGATGCCGTTGGGCACCATCTAGACATTCGGGACTCAATTCATTGTCCCCAAAGGAGCCTAGCAGTTCGCTGACAAATATATCGGCTTTTTCCGGGATATCCAAAGTTCGCATATCACCGGATATGAGGTGAACATCTAGTCCGCGCCATTCGTGTGTCATACGGTCCTGGTTGTAATGAGAAATTAGCGAATTGTTTAGTGAATTTTAGGCCGACAGATTCACAAGATGTGAACGAGAGAATATTCAAACGATAGGGATGGCATTTAAATTCAAACCCGAGAGAGTACAACTGGCGGGAAATAAGACGATTTACACAGAACATACTACATGGGATTTACCCGCTCTACGAGATTTGAGACCCTTCAAGAACCACCAGTAAAGTGGCAGAAAAGAAAAAGAACAAGTTCAGCCAGGCCGGAAACTGCGTAAAAATAACAACAAACAGACTGTTCAAGATAGACTCGACGACTTATCACCAAGATAATACCAATCACTCGCGACTTTACGTTAGTGTGCGATGAAAGTCGCGAGCACTGGCGTAGTAAAGAGCATTTTCATAGCACTGGACATCACATTTCAGTTGTTGATTCATGGTGTTGCCTATCGGAGGACGAAATGGAGGAAAGACAAGTGAAACAAGCAAGCAGGAAATAAGTGACAAAATGATACAAATGAAGGTATAGATCAAATCCGCTTACACCGCTGGTTATATCATTGTGTTTGACACAAGTGTAGCTGATAAGTCCCATTGCACAGGGTTGGGAGGGGATAAACCAGAAATCATGACCCTGAAACTTGGAGTGGCCTTGAACCACATAAGATCCAAATGGGTCGGGTACGGTAATCGGGTGGATGTCAATCAGTCGCGAAAGTTGGCCTTATTACGCACAACCAGTAATTTGGTGCAGTACTTGCATTTCGTCAATGGAAAAATCCCGCTATTTGTGGTTCTCAGCTAAAACCAACAAGCTCCCACAGAAGAAAGCTTGGTATTTTGTCGAAAACATTCCATATATGAGATGCGGGAATGGATATCCGAGATCCGGTGAACCCTCATTGGTCTCGTCGATTTTCACAACCTACCTTTTCTGAGTAGTAAACTTCAATTGTGCTAAGACGAGAAGTGCACACTGAAACAAAAAGGATCGGGCTTTGTGCACTGCACATGCGACTCTAAGGTTATTTGCGGAACACTGTGCTCATCATACTAATGAATGTCCAGGAAGGGACGCGCGTCCTGTCTGAGCAGGTGAGATAAGAAAACATGAGGCTCATTGAAGTGTGGAGAGGTCGACGGTATCGCAATCCAGATAGTAAATGAAAATCACATATACATTGCCTGCTGTTCACATGTGCATCTAACCAATTCAGGAAGCCGACAAATAAATGTCCCGGGAGTTGTTACAACTGGCAAGATGGAAAGCATCGATCCTTTCCACTATACTCATGCCTCAAGCATTTAATAAGAACAACCAACAATAAAGGCAACCTCTGTCATCACCGGGAGTTTTTCCTAATAACCCTGCGGTGAATTTTCAAGGTACGCAGTACCGTATAACCAGAATGCATTAAGAAGATTGAAATTTGTCGATATAGGCAATTAGACACTAGGATGGTCATTCATGATTCTTTGTATTTTGAAGCTCCCGGTTGTCAACAAATTGGCTGTCACTATTTGGTGATTTTCGATGCAAAATGTCACTCCTTGCGTTTTAATAAAACATTCGTCAAGTTTTCCAACAAACTGCAAAAACAGTTTATGCAGAGAAGGGTGTAGAGAAGGGCACGACTACAACAAATGGAGGGTAATCGACCCCATAGTATGAACCGATCAGAAGCAGTCGCCCAAAAAAGCAAGAACGATTATGTCAAAAGCACTCTTCAACAGACAAAAGGCCGCAGTAGCAAAAATGCACCCCAGAGCCAGAACTCAGTTACCATGACTCCCCCAGCTGAGAGCGACAGTTCGAGTAGTCATTCAGAACAATCGGATCAACACAGCCAGAGGGAGATCCAAAAGAGCGAATCCAAGAGTGTTCGGCACATGGTCGAGTCGGCCCGGGAATCCACAACTGTTCAGAACATGGACCTCGCGTAAGCGTGGTCTGGAAAAGAACAATATACATGCCCGAGCAAAGTCTGGGAACTGTGACTTGTTTACTTTCGCAGTGAACGTGTGAACCACTCGCTTGCCTTCTTGCTACAACAGGAACTACTATATTCTTTGTCTTGGTAGTCATGCGCAGTGTTTCAGTTTTATTAAACCAAATCACAGACTGCTGACATTCATTGTGCAGAGCATAAATCGTGGCTATTCTTGTCATTCAGGCAGTCAGATCACTTGGCAACCTCTACTGACTCAAACAGTGTCATGGTCGGTGATCATTCTGGGGTTTTTGGTACCGCAGATTTTAGTTTTGTCGTTATTTCTCCAAAAGAATCTAGGCTTTTCCGAGTATTTTGAAATTGGCTTTATTTTAAATGTTGCGCGGTTGAAAATTTTTATATGTCCGCAAAAAGATCTATCAAAACTTGCTCTGTGATTGGCTATTTCACATATCGACCAAGGCCGCCCAACAAAACTATATAAACGACAGAGCTCATTTAACTTTTGACTTATCTTGGTGGGTCACCAATAAACGCGCGGTAGTATCCTGTGTTCGTCCTCTCTTTTCCGCTAGCAGGTTGGGTAAGCTGTTTGGATTTCACGCCTTTTTTCTGTTCTGTGTGGCTGCTCACTCAGGAAGCAGCATTTCCGTTCCATTCGTTGTGTGACTACGGGGCTTGAAGACTCAAGCCCGAACCATTCTGTCTCTAACCTTAGTGTGTGTTCGTGTTCTGCTAGACCACAGGCTGTGTGCCCCTTGCTATCGTGCGACGCCTAATGCTTATGTCTTGTGCTTCAGCATGTGTATAGACCCATCCAATTGGGCAACACAGCAAACAGCTAGCTAGTCAATTCGATGTCAGCCATTTTCGGTCATTCAGACCATGCCTGCATCAACGCTTTCTATCCGCTTGTCGGTCGATTGAGAATGTAGGACCTCGGTCCCAGTAGACTGATTGAATTTCGCTCTCGACAGTGAGAATATATACCTACAAAAGTAAATCGTCAGCGAGGCCGAATAGCCTACCGGTTCAGGCGTCCAGCTGACGTTTTATGAAAAACCATTTCGTAGACAAAATTGACCGAGAATATCGTTCTCCACTAGCACGGGGCGCATTCTAGGTATCATTGAGCCATTGAAACTTGTCCATCGATTACAAATTTGACCCCACTCACAAGCGAGGACAATCGCGTTTCTCGTTTACCTCACACTAATACACTCGCAAACTGGGACACGACCGTTGTTCGTAAACTCACCTGAAGCGTGTATAAAGCGTTGGGATTCTTCTCAATCACATAAACTCGAACCGGGCAATTGGATGTCTTTGATGCGGACAAAGTGGCATTGACTAACGGACCTCGACCGGCTCCAAGGACCATGACAACTTGACAAGCAGGTGCCGATTCCGATTTCGATCTGAGTAGCGCGGATCGATGCAGCAGAGCTTTACAGATTGCCTAAAAATAAGTGGCAAACTATCAGAGACTGATCACGTGAATCGTATGGGATGTGAACCAATGGATATGCGATAATTCCGAAATTTGGACCAGTTCAAGTGATAATTTTCTAGAATGGATCTTAGTGAAATCGTATGTGGTTCTACCACACTCCCGGTCTCGGTACCATAGTTACCGGTCTTCTCCCTCTCTTCCTAGAGCCTATGAGACATAGCTCTGCCATTAAACTCAGACTTCAAACGTCAGGAAAATTGGGCATCATCAACAGATGCGGTGAAAAAAATTCCCCAAAAGGTCGCGTAAAATTAAAACTTTAAGAACAAACAATTGCACGCTGTTCGATTGGCCAGTACAGGTCAGACTCCTGATGGATACCAATCTGGTGTGAAGATGACGGAGAACAACATTCGAGAACATTAGCAAGAAACTAGTTCATAAGATAACGACCGAATGACGACAAAAGGTAGAGTGAAATCCTTCCTAAAGTGAAAATATTTTGTCAAGATATATATATATATAGTGATGTGATGGCATGAGTACGAATCACTGAAAACGAGCTTGTTCGCCAACTTATGTTTCCTGAAATAAGATAATAGGTGAAAGAGCACTATGTAATGTTAGTTTTAGGTGGTTTGGTACATTATCGTTACTAGCACGACACTTCTTTTAGGTACGCCGGAGATAATGAACAAGCTTGAGAAACACGCTGGCTTTTGAAGATAGTTCCAAAAGTTTACTACAAAAATGAGTCACCCAATCATTTATCATTATCGAACACCCTTGTCGATAGACCGCCTTAAATCAACTTCTTACCGCGATACGTCAATGGCTGGGGTTCAATGCACTTAAAACTGTAGTCATCTTATTTCCGATTCCTAATAACTGACTGCTGTAACTACATTCTTGTCATATGCTTTCATGTCCTTTATCTGTGGATTAGGTCAGTGATGGGGACAGGTGTACGACTACAGAAGCCGCGTCAAGGGTGTGATAACACCTTAAAAAACCCAAACTTGATAACGGTCTGGTCAATATGAGAAGGTTACTTCTCTTCAATCAACAAAATAAATTGTTGTGTATACAAGATGCTTCCGAATTCGGACTATCTACATGTGTACTAATTATTTCATCCCATTCAGAAGGCCAGCTAAATGGGTATGCTAGTAGTCAAATGACAGGGAACTGATGTGATTTGTGCAATGAACTATTACGAGTGATTTTCCTATACCACCCACCCCCCGTGTGGTTGGAAAACTGTACTAAAAAGATTATCCACACCGCGGTAAACTTGAAGCAACTTCACTTTTTGGTGCGCTTGAAACGTCACCTAAATTCTACTAGATGTGCTCACCTACCAATTAAACCGTAATTTCTCCGTTGTGCACATAAATCAAACTATAAAACTACCGTGAAAAAAACATTAAAGGCAGTATCCATACGGGGTAAGATACGGAGGGAACGAAACTACATTAACTTTCATGGTTGTGATGTTTGGAAGTCCGCTTGATGTTCCCATTTAATCACGACCGCCCACACCAAGATGTCGAAGAGCGACTGGGTCAAGAATTCAAACAAATAATATGGAATTACCTCCCGTCTCTGGAAACTGAAGCCGTCCAAGGACAGAAAATCAACCTTTACACACTTTAACTCTCGCTCGAGCAAAGCAAAGCATTTTGCAATCGGTTTGTATGAGTGTTTAGGCACTTAAGCTTGTCCAATTACCTGCTTTTCGCCTGATTGCAATTACTGTGGTGTCCTGAGAATGAAACTGCTGAAAATGTTTTCTGCTTGCTTACTATGTTAGCAAGTAAAAGGTACGTGGAAGTGAACACATGGCAAGTAAATCCAAATAACGACAACAACAACAACACGCCCAACCAAACAAGTTAGCCACGTGCTGTTTGTGATACAGTATAGTAATTGGTTGGTCAACTGAATGAATTCAACGTACCTTCTCGTACGCAGTGTATTTGTATCCGTCCATTTCGAAAATACTGTAAGTTGTCGACGATAAATTGTCTCTTAATGGTTGCAAGGGCTCCTAGGGGGTGTGAATAAGGAGAAAAATCACGATTATCATTTTGGCTAAGTCGAAAATCCACAGCCGAAAAATATCGGGAATGAAAGATAGAAGGAAGCTGGATGAATAATTAGGACTGAAATTCAATGACAAATGATATCCGCAGGCAAGAGCGACGGAAGAGCAGTATCTCAAAAAAAAATGATGATAAACAAGAATCGGAATATATAAAAGATTGACCAAAATTAATAAATAGTCTACAAGATTCCCAGAACCCGAGCACGTCTTCGATTTCCGCGAAAGATCGGTCAGAGAATCGAGATCGGGGGAAAATGGAGGTCCAATTCACTGACCTGTAATTGGTCCTCTAGGCCTTTGGACTGCAATTCGTAAACATCCGGACTGCTTTGGTTCTTCCACAACCAGGTCACATATTGTTGGTAGGTCTGGTAACCACGATCGTGATGACAAGCTCCCGTTACCAATACTTGGACATTAAGCTGAGTACAAAAGTGGGACAGGAAATCACAGTTAACGATTGAAACCTTATTAGGGAAACAAAAAACAAAAAACAAAAAACCCTGTTCAGAATCCCATTGAAGTCGAATGAAGGTTGTTGTGCGTACCAACGGATCTCTATCAGGTCTGACGCAACATTTTTGCTCTACACTATTATCATGTTGACCATGTTGTCCATTTTCGACTCCCGTGTAAAGAATTGCATACAAAATCTCATGCTTCTTGTCGCAGGTCATTCTCTCATGAAGTTGCATTCATCGTGGCAGACCGCCACATTCGTTGCAGTTTTATTTCAACAACAAAAAGCACATAAAAGAACATTAAATTACAGTCAATTTATGTCATTAAAATGCTCCAAATAACACGTTCCCGTTCAACTTTGTAAGAGAAAACAGGCTCTGACTTCCTCCATTGAAACGTATTACAATCCGATGTCTTAACTGTCTGGTGTTCCATCACGTACACACTTCTTCATCAGAAGGTCGTCTGGTCATGAAACTGGATCACCTGGTAGTAAAAGGCCGAAACTGCATCGGGAATTGGGTGAAGTGGACAAGTTTTCTTATTTGGACAGTTAAATCTCATTACGTGGTCATGAATCGAGTGAAAGGTCTCTGCATACACAGAAACCTCGATTGGGGCTTACAAATTTGAAACATCTGTGACGTCCGCGTGATGTCACGCAGAGTTTGCACTGCAGCTGAAGGATCGAAGTGAGAACGCTGATTAGTATAGTGTCTCAATTAGTTCGAATTAGGTTACCGGAATGGCTTTCAAAAAATCCCCCAATACGATTATTGGCGACCTTAGGTGATGCGGCCAAGTCCTCCAAACGGTGACATTCTTGAATCTGAAGTGTTTCCTCCTTACCTCAGCTCTACTAACTTCGATCTTCCATTTACAATCATTCGATGCTGCGGAGCAGCAACCAAAATGAGCATGTTGGTCCAAGGTTAGTTGTAATCCGAGAAAAATTGAACTGAAGTGACGAAGTTTACATGTAGGTAGCATGAGGCTTAGCTTCCGGGGAAATTTTGTCATGCATCCGGAAATTTTGGCTTATACACTTACATATTCCTTACAACAAACATACATGCTTCGACTTACTGTCTTTGATAACGGCTGCACAGGTTATCAAGTTTACTGGACTTAGCTGGTCAGGTCACGTGTTCGTACAGCGAACACTTGTCTACCGTACCGTGCCGAAAGGGATAGAAAAAAAAGCAATTCCTGCAGTAGCCAATCGAAGGAATACAATCTAACTGTACAAAGGCACTTTTTCAATCATTCTGATTCGACAAATAATAGCAACACCATCTTCACCGTTCACGGTTCACTGCCATACACTTCAGTGTCCTCACCAAACTGCATTACTGGCTTTCCGGGCCCCAACCACGAAGACGTGCGATACTTAACTTTACCTACGTTTACTGTACATTCCCTCATTCCATTCTCTTGAATAATCTGCTGATCCCAACGTGGCTTCTTCCGCTCCCAGGGAGGAACGGAAAATAGGGCACGGTAGACGAGTGTTGGTTATGCGGAACACGTGACCTAACCGATTAAGTCAAATAAGCTTCGTACGCTCTGGTAGAATACTCTCAGAACCGGCACCCAAAACAATTTCCAACCTGAACACTAGTCATGCGGTCAACTCATCCAATCTTAGCCATACTACATGGACGTCGGCCACCAAAAACCTCCAAGCAATGAAAATCTTCGGCACGTCTTACAATCATACAACAGAACTGAGTGCGCTGTGGCGTAGTACAAACGATTTCTAATCTGCACATTACTCACTCACCTCATCCATTCAAACAGATGTCGTGCGAACGTCGGTGGTCGAGCGCTTCTAAGTGACGGCATCTCCAATACCCAAACTCCATGTCGAGCAACCACACAATAAACTGAGCACACATTCACACGACTTTTCAACTTCAGCGAAATATTGGACCGACACCACAAGTGTTTCAGTCCAGCGTATGTCACCCGAGCTCTGGGTAATCGCATGCTCGCTTCTAATACCATGCTACTATTCTTAATCACATATCTGCCGAGGGAGCTGAAACGATCGACAATGGTTAGCTCCTCCCCATCCAGCACCAACTTCAGGATCATTGCCGTCCGTCTTGCAACAGCAATTTGCACTTTGAAGGAGCAAAGCACATACCGAATGCAGCTATCATCCTTGAGAGTCTGTCTAGTGCACGTTGTGCATGTTCCGCAGATTCTAACATGGAGTCTTCTGTGCAATCCAGGTCACACGGCTTCCCTCTATATCCTATATAACCCCACGCGACCATATGTAGTCAAGCACAATGCCTGCTAGTGGTCGACGAATCTTCCGGTGGAGAGCATAGAGCAACGCTATTTAGTTAGGTGAATCGAAGGCACCACTTGAGTGTCAGGCGGCGATGTATGTGACGCATTGTATGTAGCTGGCTCGGAGTAGAAATTTGGTCGATGCGATCTCGATCTGGGTCTCTTGTTTGCCAATGTCAAACGGGGCAGCACCATCGAAGCTAAAACCTGCTGCGTTCCCCAGTTTGGCTGGTCAATGCACAACAATGAAGCATATGACGTCAACATTAAACATCCCCGGCCGGCGGTTGCCAAGCGGCTAAAGTCGTGGCAATTGGACGTGAAGGTCGCGGGTTCGAATCCTCCAATTGTCGGTAGACTTCCTCACTTGACTGCCATTTGTTAGCAGCGCCCCCTTCTTGAGGAACAATTGACAATGCTATTTCATTAATAAAGAAGTAAAGATAAAAAATAGCACAGACGCGATCGGGTGCCATAGCGCGCAGACACAAATTGGACTGTGCGCCGGTGCGCCTCACACAGCGTCGGTTCGTGGCCTCTAGATGCACAGTAGCACAAAACCTGCGGCCCGGGAGAACACCAACACATACCGAGGCTGGAAACACAGTGGCACGGGTTTGAACCCTCAAGTCCCGTAGTCACACAAGGGAATGAAACGGAGGGATGTCCCTTTGAACAGGCTGCCACACAGAACAGAGTGTGGAATTGGAACGGCTAGCCCAAACCGCTAGCGACAGAGAAAGAAGACCAACACATAGCACAGCTGCGCTTTTATTGGCGACCTACCAATGTAATTAAAGTGGGGTCTACCGTTTATATGGCATTGTGGGGGAACCAATCATAGGGCAAGATTCTGCAGCCATATAAAAGTTTTCAACCGTAGAATAATTAAAATAAAGGCAATTTGAAAATATCCCCGAAACTATAGGTTCCGGTAGAAAAAACACCAAAGACGCTAGACTGGTCACTGCCTATACAAAACCTTAGTGATTATTGGAATTAAATTGATCCCAAGATAATCAATACAGTTAGTGCGCGTTCCTTTCTTAGAAATGCGTACGATCAGAGAGTCGTTTCAGGATATCGGAATAAGCTTCCCGTTCCGAATATCGCGCCAAGGCGGACACACTTTTCAAACCTTCGCCGGTTGGGTATACAGAAGATTGACTGAATTCCTAACTGATCTATCCTGGTCTACAATGCACTTGTTAATAGATATCTTTAGTTAGTCACTGTGGAGGACGAGAAACAGGCAGTAGGCGCCTCTCTACAAGTTTTATTTCAATTCCACGGAAGACATGACCAACCACCGAAATTAGTGTCTTAGAAATGAAGGTGGATTGCAATATCGAATCACCGTTGTACGGCGGCACTGTCCGGGGCGAGGTCATCTCATACTGACTTCACTTGTCATAAATATTACTGGTCGCAGCAGACCAACTTTCGCTCGTGCTTAAAAGGGTAAGGCGAATGGCAGGTCGAAAAACAGAGGTTCACCTCAAAGTAGGTTCGAGGAGTAGCAAATTTATAGAAACGGTCACTCGAGGAAGTCAACAAGAGGACTGATCTCGTCACTAACCTGGTCGCTTGCCTAGATAATGGATATTGGGTATTTGAATTGATGAACCAGATCCGCAATGTCGACACTGAAGCGGGTAGGTCGTAATGCGTCCGCTGGGGTCACGAATGTCTTCGCTTTTGAAACGCAGTGGATTCCACGATAAACAACTTCGAACAAAAACCTAAACATTACACCATGCAGCGCGGATTCACGTCTGCGTTACCTAACTCGGCACCTTACATCACGGACTTTGGACGGGGCAACCATATGTTAGATGTAAGGCGATCGAATCCTACGGTAAATACGTTCTGTACACAAAGCTGTGCTGATAATCAGATGAGTAACTTAAGTTAGGATACGTCAAGTTTCAGGCAAGAGACCCAGACCTCACTAACAGCAGCCAATTATTGAGGTAAACGATTTAAGTATCACTGATAGGCTAGTTCATTGTTCAAGACTTCCGTTTCTAGTTCTATGATGGCAACACCACGATAAGCGCATAAACGCAGAATAGAACTACTTATTTGTACTGTAAGGAATTAAATGATTTACCTTAAAAAACCGACGAACAACTTCTTGGTGCGGCTTGGATAAAACCGGAAAACCTTTGGCGTTTGTCAGGAACACGTCGGTACATAAAAGCAAACAGCAAACAGGTTCACTAAGCCATCGGGCAATTACTGATTCGTCCGGCAAATTCTTCGGAATCGCCAAAACTACACCCAAAGCATCGGTGACATCTGACGCCAAACTGGAGAGTTGCGTCCACCAGTGCCAGGGTGAATCCAATTTTTTGGCACCCGACTGAATGATCATCTGTGAATCCGGGGGACTGCCTGATAGGTGGTTTTCAGAAGCTGTATGAACAAAAGAATGAGAAAAATCAATTTTCTGGAATGATAGAGCTAATTTCTTTGCCTACTTCCGCCAAACAAGTATAGTTGAACTTTGGCAAAAGACTGCAGAATCCCCATATGTTGCCCTCGGAAAACACTCGTTGGATGACTGATTAATTCAAGCAAAATCCCAATCCAGTTGCTTTACTGCACTGACACGTTTGCATGGTATACTCTTGAACTTCGTTTCGATCAACGTGCAAGGATATAATACGTTAAAATTTTTGGTAACTAGCTGGGGTTGAAAAAAGAACAATTCCCTCGTGCGCAAATATCAAAAAATTACTAAACAGCATCCGTGTACACTACTGGTGAACTAAATAGGGTAATCATCAGCAGTGCATATCCACCGCGCCCGAACTGGGACGCGAACCCGGGACGAACGATTCTAAGTCGAACGCCTTAGCCATTACGCTACCGGGCAGGTTCTGAACGGTAGCGTAATGGTGAATTATTTCATGTAAACATTCAATCTCCTACTACTAAAATGGCTAATGTAGAGGCTTGCGACTGAACGTGGAATCCTGCCGAATTCAAAGCTGGTTTTCGACCCGGTCGGGATTGTTATCTAGGCGCATCCCTTACCATAAACGAGTGTTGGGATGTAAAGCCGTTTTCCCGTATAACCAAGGCTATATCATCCTTGACCTTTGCAGTTCTTTGACGCTGTCCTGTCATTTAAAGGTGATACTAGTCCAAGCTGTCGGCCACTGGGTTTTGTTGAGAGATGTGTACTATGGGATGGCTATGTCGGTGGTGGTGTGGTTACCACGGGCGCACGGTTCGTTGTTGGGGTTTGATGGTCGCGATGTTTGGTTGCTTGCTTTAAGGTATTGTGTGTGGGGTGTGTGTGATTTTGGGTGTTTGTTGTCCTGAGAAATCATATTTACGCGTCCTCTCATCTTCATGTGAACCTTGTTATGGGTCGTAGTTACTGTACGGCCATTTTCGCTTCCGGACTGTGCTTTCTTCAGGGTTGCCTTATTATAACTCTTTTCTGCTGTCAGCTAATGTAATTTGATAGTTACAGAATTAATCTTTTCCCTTGTGAGTAATATTGTATGTCATCCTGTAGTTCGCAATTCAAGTATTTTCAATTCGATGGAAATGTCGCAGACAGGAAAACTGGAAATTAGAATATTTGCTAGTGGAATGTGAGACCCGAACATGGCGTATATTACGTGTTTGAAATCTGTTTTGTACCTTTGAAGTACGTAAATGCTGCATCTGCATAACTGGATCGTCTCGAGGCCAAGTTTACTGTTACCTGCCAATAGTAGTAAGTTTTATTTTTAGTGACTTGCGTTTGACCAGGGTGTCATATATTTGGTGAAGTATCTTCGGAAGGGACCTGTAAGCGTCCGCTGCGGCATCCGGCTCCAATTAAAGTCTCTCTGAATAAATAGTAGAGCCTTAGAGAATTTCAGTGCGAAAAATTCGTTTGATTGATTATATTCACGATGTCACTGTGCTCGAATCTCTT
>LUCM01000536.1:57708-110931 GCA_008360955.1 Fasciolopsis buskii | reverse complement strand
TCAATTATCTTATAAGCATCGAATACAAAATACCCGATTATCTAGTACTCGTGGCAAGTGTGTGCATGTGAATGAAGATGCAGTCCCGTTCGGTTGGGGTGTATGGACGCGGCACCTCACTTTCGCGACAGGTCTTAGAAAATGTCACACGGTTCCTTGATCCACGTCTGTTTCCTGAGTTGAAATGGTCTTCTAAACTAGTGCGATTGAACGGTCTCGTGACGAGGCTTCTTGTGGAGGAGTGTACCAGAGAAATTCATTCACCATCCAATCGTTGGCATGTCTAGTCGACAAAGCCTCGTTCTCGCCCTTTAGCGCAATTTTTCGCGCGAGTTCACCACCGGAATTGATGTTCGTTAGGGTTGCTGCCAATTTAACTTCCCTTCTACCGAATCTTACCAATGAGAGTGGGTGTTGGAACTGGGCTCCCATTGCTCATAATTGGGGAAAATTGAATTGATTATTTGCTTTCTCTGACATGGAACTGTCTAATCTAGAATATGCGGGACGATGTTCTTGCGTGAGTGATGATCAATAGTTGCATATTTTTTCGATTCCTCTGAACGGATAGTAATGTGTTTATCGGTGTGATGGACCAAGCAACTTCGAATGCTATTTAGGAATGATTCTGGCTCGAGGCACCATCATATGCTTGGCAGGGAGCAAGGAGATGATGGCTCTGGAGTTGGTAGCATGCCTCTAAGTTTGTGTCCGACTAGCAGTTCGCATAGTCGATAAAGGTTTAACTCGAGGCACCACAGAATGCCAGAATAGGTTATTTGCTAATTTGTGACATGTGTGACGTCCACATGATATCGATTATCGTTTAAACGCGAAACATAACACACGACAGCAATGGAGATCCGATATGCCACTAAGGCGCCAAATACTCGCCTCGGCTACTGGAGTAAAATTATTGGAGAAGGACTTTGGTGTTTGCACATGTTTGTTTTCGTACTATCGGTAAAAGATGGTGGGAGAATTTCGTGTAACTCAGAGTTTATGTATAAAGTGCTGGGTTCCAAGGTCCAGTCTTTAGACCAGGTACTGCATCAGAGTAGGTTGAGGTGGTTGGGACGTGTTTTGATCATGTCCACTGAACGCCGGCCCAATTCGTTGTACGTTCGTCTTGGAGACAAGTAATGTTTGGATGGTGGTTCGAGGTGGCCAGTAGATGAGATGGGAGGACGTATGGGATCTTGAACCAGTGAATTGGAGTAGGATTCAACGGGATCCTCCAAAGCGCTGGTTGGAGACAGTAGGTGATGTTGGTAACAAAATGTTGACTCACTACACGCTTCTAATAGCGCAAAACCGATTGATGGCTTATTGCCGTTCTTCCATGTGAAAAACTTCGATGCAAACATTAGGTTGTTAATAACTAACAAATTGTTTGCTTTCGCGGCCGGGAATGTGTGGAAAAACGTTGTGCGTCATTTTAACGGAAACTAGACTTTCTTGAAATATATCTTTCATCATGCCCTCGTACACGAACAGACTTAGCGATGTTTAGCCAGAATAAAACCTTCCGTGTCGGAAAAGGCTGGGCCTATTTTGGAATTTAGCATTAGAAATTGGTGCTCTCACGCGGACAACGTATCAACCGTCTCACATGCAGCACACTCCGTTGTCATTGGCCGCTTTGAGGTATCCACTTATTCATCCTCTTTATATTATTTATGGATTGATAAAAGATGTGCAGTTCGTTTTTTCTATCTCTTCTCTCACCAACACAGTAGATTATCAACTTTTTCCGTCCTCCATGGTTTGCATGCCATTGATCATACTACCTTGGTGATTGTCTATACGCGGGCGTACGTCTAAGTAGGCTGTTATGTGCAGACACAAGACAAAGTCCAAACAAAGTGAACCATTCTCAACTGTGACACCATTTCAACAATACCCGGCACTAACTCATTTAAACCAGGTGAAAATGGGATCTCCTTGTTTTCATTTTGGAATCAAAGTTCATGGACCGTATATGTGGAACACATCCATGTTTGTTTTTCTCCTCTTTTGAAGGATGTCCGTTTGCGGTGAACTCAACAAAGGTTCAGGACCACATGCAGTAGATTTTCGGGCAACTGACAAAAATAGCCTCCTCGATCGATACTCAATGGATCGCAGCTGTCTGAAAAATTCGAAATTATTCCCTTTAACAGAAAGTGAGCGAGAAATTAACGATGGTAGTAATGGTATTAGCAGTTTTCGACATTAGACATCCCAGACGGCAAGTGGCCGAATACGAGAGGGTCGAATTGGTAGCATTCATTTCGAAAAGCAATTAGGTTGCATAACTCATCATTAAGGATGAAAAATCATATTTATTCGAGCGGGTCCTGATGTTTACAAGAACCTAATTTATCGCGAATCAACCTTCTCGAATACTGTTGGAGCTAAAAGCATAAGGCTAGATCTCAAATACCCATTACGTTTCTTCACACACGCATCCGACTTGTAGTCGGAGTTAGGAGTTGATATGAATATCGCTGACACAGTTGCTATTAACCTCCCTACTAATACTACCAATCATAATACTAATACCATCACTGTTATGAATACTACTGCCGCCTTAATCCAGAAGACTTGTCCTGGGGCCAAGGATTCGACTGCCGTCAGTCACTTTCAGTTTTTACTCAAACTGTATGACGACTTCACCTTAACTTATTGGTACGATTTCGCACACTTAGACATATAAGTACACAGTGGGCCCATTTCCTTCACATCTCGATATTTTGTGTTTCACGAAACATGCTTTGTCCCTCTTTTCTCAGCCGGTACGCTGTGTTTCGTTTCACATTTGAAAGTGTTCTCTAAGCCGAAAATAAGCGTTAACTATGTTCACACTCAACCACTCTATGACTTATTCTATGCTTTTCACTACAAACAATTCTGAATAGTTTTGGCTATGCAACTCTGAATGGTGTTTGCAACTTGAAATGCTCGCTCCATTTCGGTTTCCGTTAGAGAATCTCCTCACCCATGAACGTAACGCTGATGCCACACAACTATGAAAATTCGTCTGCGAGACAATCCGGTTGGTAAGCTGTGTGTGATTGACTCATTACCAAGCTTCTCAGGTTCGAATCCACATACTGAAACTCAAATAGTAGTATTGCAACCCGAGCGTCTGAACAACGGTAATGTAACTCGTTTAAACTTTTACGCAGTAGGTGGCCGGTGGTGGCCAAGAGGATAAGGTCGTCGTGTTCGGACGTGAAGGTTGCGGGTTCGAATCCTCCCACCACCGGTCAACCTCCCCACTTAGCAGCCCTCTGCTGGCCGCGGCCCCCTTCCTGGGAATTGGTGACATTGTTATTTCATTGGTAAAGGAAGTAAGAAGAGATAAAAAGATAAAAAGACTGTCAGTGTAACTACAACTGTCACATGTGATGGGGAATTTCAACAAGGTTGATTTAGCCGATACCAACCACTTGGCTGATAGAAAAAAGGATACCAGCATGGTATAGTGCTGAGATCTTCTGAACTCAGCCTAGGCCACGGTGTGGCCGGATAGTCAGTAGATTGGAGATGATGCGAAATTCCTACCTGGTTGCACATCCTACCGGGATGCAGACCTTATGACGTCATAGAGGGACAGAATTTCCTTCATACGGCCCGCGTCTACATAATTTCCTTTCATTTTACCATTCGCTTGTCTCAAAGGTTGCGTTGACGTCAAGCACAAAGCCTTCGGACAGGTTCGGTTGCAGTACTCAGTTGCCTTCAGCGGCCTTCCAAATGATTTCTTATTGAACACTCAGTTTATAATATCACTTCCTTGATCCAAGAGGCTTACGTAAACTTGCTAGTTTTGCATACTTAGGTAGACCCAAGCACCCTCACACACACACACACACACACAAACATAAGTATGTTTGCGTCATGTGTATTTCGGTCAGGATCCAGTAGTTCCAGAACCGGCCTTCTGTTTCCGTGAACTGTTCATCACGGTCTGTTTGATACGTTATCACCCTAGTAGTAACTCGAGGCCAGGCAACTGTACATCATCAGTGGCTTGTGTTTACTAGCTGGGGTAGGTGAAATAATTTCAGAAATAGAAAAAAAAGAAAAACCTGTCACCATTTAGATGGTAAGCTGTCCAGTTCAGAACAGACCACTTCGTCGTTTCTAATGAAAACTCCAGCGAGCTGCACGTATTTTCGATCGATTCTGTTGTTAGGAACCTACTTGGAAGAAATGCTTTACAAGGGGATAATTCTTCTTATCATCATTTTGCTTGTCCTGTAATTGTTACAGAGGGTGCGTTTCCTCGGCAAAAAGACTGCGGTGAATTTTTGGGTGCCGAATTGGAACGTGAACACCAGTGGAAGGAGTCAAGCGGTGACATTCTTATCACAGTTCCAGAATGCTAACCAATGGACCACTTTGACAAACAAAGTACTCCATTGTTATCTCGCTCCACATTGAACCAGATGTGGTTAAGCTATTTTAACTTTAGTCACTTTGTTGTCCCGTTAGAGGGCGGTGTCTGATATCAATTGATTTCGGCTATCTCATTGAATGATTCACAGTCATTGGAATGTCGACACATGAAGTTGTCCAGCAGGACCATCCGATCTTGCGTACACACACAGGACAAAAACACGAGAGCGAGAGAGAGAGGGAGGGAGAAGGAGGACGTTACGCGCGCGTACTATTTTTGGGTCTTGCGAGTGAAAGAAACGGAGCGTCAGGCAGTTTTTTCTTCCGTTGGAAAATTTTCTCCTTCAAATGTGGCTCGGCTACGTGGTTTCAAACATATCGATTCATTTGACTGTATAGCGTTCCCGCTAAGTCCCAGTAGTAGTGTATCGAATAAACTGTTCCATGTTATTTCCAATGGATTCCGTTCCACAGTGGGTTCAACAGTAAGCGTGCTGTAATTTATGGGTACGTCAAAACAGTTATGTTAGAGAAGAGATGGAATGGTTATCACACAATCCGGATCAAATGACGAAACGTTAAGGCATCATATGTTGTTTTTATTATGCATGCTACAAGCGTAATAAACCCTCCATCAATCACACCATATCACTGTCATAGTACCGTTCAAGGTAAGATGCACGAATGTTCATCAAGTTCAGTGCGCATATGATATCCAAGTTAGGCTTTTTTGATTCGTGTGCAAAGATGGACAATCCGTGATAGGTAAAAAAATACAATGCCTGATTCCTGAGATTGGGTTTGTGGTTCACGTTTGGATTACTGGATGCGAGTTCCGAAGATTCCCGGTTGATTTTTCTAGAAATTATGGTTGGTTAACAGGTCTAGCAGAATTCGTTTTTCCTCCAGCCATTTCTACCTGTGTGAAGAATCTCCGACGGTTGTCATATCAAATCAGGAATACTCGGCACTACAGGCTGAAACAAAACATCATCTCGCCATGTGTATACCAATGCGCTTTTCCAATCCTCCTTTACTGTTCTCCTGTTATATTTACAGGTTCACTCAAAATGACTTTAAAATTGTTCGCCGAGAATAATCGCTTATTAACCTCGTGTCTTTCATATCATCAAATGAGTTGTCCTTCAATCTGTGATCAGCACCTAACAACATGTGAGAAATTTGCTCAAAATTATTTCAGATCCCACGCATCTTTGGAACTGCCGGTCTCATATTTCAACATGATCCACTTTTCGTTCCATACCCTCTAGAACCAATATATTTAGGAACCCCGCTGTTCCATATTTAGCACGCATTTTGATAAACCGTGCCCGTGTTTTAGCAGAGTTTCTGAGCAACTTATTATGATGTGCTCTGATTTTTCCTCGGTGAATTTTGTTTTTCACATTTTTACAAGGTAAGGAGTGCAAATTTTTTCTTATTTCTTGTTTTTATTTTTTATTTTTTGAGCTGAAATGCGACGTTATGTTTGTACGAAAAAATCCATATAATGCAATACATCATCTACCTATAAATCCTATGGCTATGAACCGTCAACTGTTCACATTTCCTAACCAGTTCGTTGGTCTCACTGTCAACTGAGGTTCCCACATAAAGTATCTAGGATAATGAGCCGTATCAATCGATGGACAGTAATCCTTTTCTTGAAAACACGTGAATATTGACAGTCTTACTTGTACTCACACCCGAGCAGCTATTTGGATAACGAGGTCTGCCTCATTCAGGCATGGACAGAAGAGACGTTTGACTGCTTGAGCCGGTTCTAGTGTGACACGCAAAGAGCTTCACTGAACGTAGCCACTGCAATGGACAGCAAATTTAGTCACTTCTTTCGGTTATTCCTTACCATTGAACATTGAACTAAAGACTGAGCTAAATCATTCTTGTACAAAACCGTTTCCCTCTTCCAAACATTTTCACCGTAGTGAATAGGCACAACTTGATCGATGACTTCAGAATCTATTTGTATGCTGACTTTGTTCAATGTTTTATCATTGAATTCCATCGCAAATTCAAGATTTCAACCAAGTTCCACGCAAACCAAAGTGAGAACTTTGCGGGCAGTGTTTAGCTTGCGTTTTGTCCTGCACAAAAATTTGTTTTCGGTGATATGGTCGAGAATAGTAATCAATGGGAATTGGGTCCGGCACTTTTATCGCTGCTCGCATTCCACATGTTAGGCACTTAGATATCGCAGTTGCCGGGACCACCTTATTGAATGCCGATCGTGTAACCGAGGCACGAACGGTGCACAGTTCTTCCTTCTACCTGGACTGAAATAATACTGGCCAACAACGTCCGTGATCTGATTTTGCCGCTGGATTAATATTCCTAATGTGTGAAGCTCACACAATTTTTCTTCATTTTTCAGGGAGGGGGCCGCGTCCAACAGAGGGCTACCAAGTGGGGAAGTTGACCGGCGGTGGAAGGATTCGAACCCGTGATCTTCACGTCCAAACACCAAGACCTTATCTGTATGATCACCGCCGGCATGGCTGTGTTTACGTCTATGTTGCAACTGACTTATTGGAGCTTCAAGAATATAAAAGATGATGCTTTGTTAATGGACACAATTTTTGCTCGTAACCCTGAATAGATTGGTTTTTGTTTGTGAATTCACACCGTAAGAATACATGTACGCTTTCTGGATATTATGAAAGGGGCGCATGGGGTTGCATTCTTTGGATTTGTATAGTTTTATTCTACACCTTTGTCAATGCGAACAGATCGAGTCCTAAGCAAACGATTTCCCCTTCTTTATGAGTCCACCACCACTGTTCGTACTCCGTGTTCGTAAAAATGGACACACCACGTATAAACTGTGAAACATTGGAATTGTTGCCGGTAAACTATACGTTATTCAGGAAGAATTACATGGATTAAGCCACCCGCGGAAAATTAGCTCCGTCTGTGATCTTAGCTGAACAGTATTGTTGGAAGTGTAGCCGTCCGTTCAGACTGCAAATTTGTTTGATCCGACCGAGTAACCGGGTGCACTGTAGATCACAACGTAACTGCAATCATTACAATCGGTCGTGTACAGGGCTCAAGGTCCACGCGAGTAATTGTTGACCTAAGAAGAGAGATAGGGTTGAACTACTGGGTGACATGTAAAACAAAGTGGTGAACTTTGAAATATTCACTAATCACATTGCTCATAATTATTCCGAAAGGAATTCACAAATGTTCTTCTATCAAAAAACTAGTCAGCAACAAATACTTTTTTCTTCATCCGATTCTCAACCGTTGATTATTATTAGGAATAATTTAGTCTGCATTCTTACCGTTCGGTTGTAGTTTTCGTGACTATGCTTCAGACGAAGTGATGATCAGAAATTCCTTTGGGAAATGATGAGCGCGAATCGATCGATGAAATGCTGAATTCCAGATCCGCGATAGCTCAAAAAGACCAATCTGCGCATGCACCCACATGCGAGTCTCGTTGTTTAGTCTGTGCCGTTTTAATTGGCACAGTGCCGTAGACCAGGAGTCCACGTGATATGAACCGTGTTCTAACTTGCCCTGCACTCATTCTCAAGAAGGCTCACTGCCATTTGTGATTGCACATGTGAAAGTTCACGTCTTGTTATGTGGCAGAAAAGAATTCACTCATTTTTTTCTTAAATGATGCAACAAAATATCCACTCTATGACACACCTTGTAGGTTGATAACGTGCAACCTGAGGGCTGTAAAAACTTAGTAGCAATAATATTGCCTTTACCTCCTCTACTACTACTACTACTACTACTACTACTACTACTACTACTACTACTACTACTGCTCTGTTGTTACTACTACCACTATAACCATGGTTGATTAGCCACGGGATATCACTTAGTGACCTCTCATCACCGATTACCTACCTGTAGCTGCTCCCAGCTGCTTGTAACTGGAATAGATTGGTTAGACACACATTTCTGAACAACACATCACAAATCTGTACATTGTGTGACTGGGAAATGTGGCCTGGCAACCCAGCTTGAATACTGAGAAGAGCACCCATTTCACTGATGGAATAGGGATTTACTCCAGCTCATATCATGTTTGGTGACACCGTCCAGAACAGAATTGCACAAGATTGCTAGACTCATTTTACCGGTTGCTAACAAACAAATTTTCTTGCAACCAGTCTCAAATGAGAGATGTCGCATCAGGTAATGTTGCCCAGTAGGTGAAAATAGAAAAGAACAGGACAAACGGGACCAAATCTGCCCCGCGGTAGACCTTTGAACCAAGAATGGGTGCCCGGTCAAGAGAACTCCCAAGTGTTATGGGTCAATTAATTCATTGGTCAATCCAGGTCCATTATCATTGGAAATGACATTTCGGCAGCTGGTGTCAGATGAACGGAATACCAAGGTCACTTTCGCCGAGCGATTTCGATCCATTACCGCTGGCTGGCATCTACTTAGATTGTTTTACCTTTCAGCCCAGCTACATGTGACTGAAAAATCTTCCCGGAACAGCTTCTGGTCATAATGCGCGCATCCACAATCTTACAGCATTCGTGGGCTGGATAAACCTAAACCAAAACAGGAAAACTTAGGGCTTTGTCCTGCACTGTGACTATAATATTCTTGTGGATGCCGATCGAAGCTGGAGTTTTGGGATGAAGCATAGCATATATTTGATGTTGTACCTCAGACTTTACTATTATCGATACTGCATAGTGTTTAGCACGTTCGTGATTGGAGCAGGGATCATCCAGAGTCTACTGAAATGATGATTTGATGCGCGAAGGAAAAACTCGAATTCATAATGTGCACGTTAGATTACTGTGAATGTGATCGCTTGACCCCGGTCAACTACTGCAGATTTTGTCACCTGATAGAACAGTGCGAATCCGGATGTCTACGGGGAATGCCTTGAAAGTTACCCGGTTAGCTGCTGTTCTTGTACCGCATCACTCCCGTAAGAACATATGTGGATTGAACTGGCGAGAACAGATATATGTAGATGTCAACTTCTAGCGCTTTGCGCAATCGTTTCAACTTTGTTGTCTGCCTATTTGGCACTCAAGACTTGCCATGTCTTTGGTGAGGAGTAAAAAGCACCAGTTGGTTGGGATACCTAAAAATATCCTTCAATGATAGGTTCAAATCCTACTGCCAATGAGGATGAATAGTGATCTCTTTTAGTCTGTTATCTTTCTATAACGAAGTACTGCAGCGAATTTGCAAATAACTGGCAAACATTCATCTTCTGCGTTGGCACTAGTGCTAAATTGATTACCAGTAGTATTGCTAATGATAATAATGTCACTACTTATGACTATTATCATTTCAGTAACAACTATTATTATTATTATTATTATTATTATTATTATTATCATAATAGTCACTTTAACTCCTTTATATATCAAATGATAAGGTATGGCCTTCAAGAAGGAAGGTGCAGCTCATTGGCGATTGCCGTTTGACGAATTGACCAACGGTGGCAGCATCTGGACTTGATAGATAGAAGTCTAAAAGCCACGCATTCATCCACATGTCCACTTTCAATCAGTGTGATTCACAGTTATTGAAACTTAAGCTCGTTCTAACCTATTCGTGAGTTTTTTGCACATAACCGTGAAGTTTTTTCCCGTTGGGAATGCTAGACAGATGCGAGATTAATTGGAAGTTTACCAGGACTTACAGTGATATATAGGAACATTGACGAACAGCTCACTGTAACACGAATGAAGTTTTCATTTTATCTACTTATTTTGTGGATAGTAAACGGTTCGAAGTTCCCTGTGTAAACCTCAGGTATCTAGGATGCGACCAATCAAAGGCATTCACGGACAACTTTTGGACAGCACTGCGGACAGAATTTCTGTTCACCGTATCTTTAAGCGCTCTCATTCGGCTTTGAGCTCATACAACATGTAAAGGACCGTACGAGGACAATGTGAGATGGGTCTATGGGTCTGTAGTTGCTCGACCGATCTTACTGATCTATTATTGTGCTAAGCTTGTGGATCTACGGACAAGATGTAGCCCAGTGATTTGAGGCCAGTGAATGCCAACGTACCACCAACATCAGCGCTCCATCATCACGATAAGCTGAACAGCAGAAGCAGATCGACTGATTCACACGGACGCGTTCGATCGACAAAGCGAACTGTTGTGATTGCCAACTGCCATAGGACTGATCAAATGCCGAGCACAGTGTGGTGCACACTGGTATGTGATTGTATGTACCTTTCTGTGTACATGAGTGTGTATGGGCTTATGTGCAGGGCGTAGTTGTCTAGGCTAGTGGGTCCTTTCGCAAAGGCAGAGTGCAGCAAACACAATGTCATTACGTCTGCGGAATGAGCGTTCACCTTAAGCTGAAGGTACGTGACTCAAACACAACTGAATTTGTATGTGCTTGCATGCCCTTGCACGGTTTGTTTGTTTGGGTTTGTTTGTATTTGGGTTTGCATGCAGCTATCCATACGTTCCTAATTGCACCTTTGTCAATTCACGTAACCGCGCAGGTCCAGGCGAGTTATACTGAGCTTTTCTGATCACCAGGCACCTCATATGATACCGAACGGGTCTATCATTCTTACTGCATTAGAGATGGGCCTTTTGTTCATGAATGATTTTATCGTCCTTACTGACACAGACATCTAAGCCATGTTTGAGTGTAAAGTCTGCAGTTGTCTAGCGGTTGACTTACGCATTTTTGTTTGTTTGTTTGTTTGTGTGTGTGTGCTCAGAGGCCTGAGCGATTGCAAATATGCAAACCACCAATCGGATTTTTTTTCAGTGACACCCTTACAAACACACATATGCGCAGACAGGCTTACACAAGCAGCATCCACCATTATTATCACGTTCAGGAACGACGAAACCTTTGCCGCCGAGCCTCTAGTCTTGGATTACCGATCCCCTTGTCCAGATCTATTCATTCCTCCCATCGGTTTTGGTTTTCTCACATAAACAAGTGTAAGCGTGAGTGTACACGTATGTGCATCTGAGTGCATCTTATTACACCATCAGTGGACATAGCTGAATAGGAATACCAACACACACACATATATATATACATAAAAGCAAGCGCACAAGGTCACACCAAATAGGGATGGACTAACTGCAGTGGGGTAAACTCATCGAGGCAGATATATGGTAACTGATCACACTGAGCGAGCTCAGTTAACGCGATCGAACTTTCGAGACACGGCGAGACCGAGGAGTCAGGGACTGTTAGAGAGTAGCCCAACTGAAGAAGTTCGGAACTAGCAGAATTACAAGTCAGACTATTTCGTTCGGTTTTTTGCGATTTCGGCTTTACGGCTGTTTTTGGGCTAATTGACTTTGGACTCGAAAGCGTTGCCCTCCTTCATTGTTATCACCTCTTACCATCGGTATCGAGAACAACTAAAATCGGATACAATACCATTGATTTTGCTACGTGTCTCGCGCGTGCTTCCCTCATTTTAGGGTGGTTCATACATGCAAGTGCACATATCACATCCCTACACGCACAAACAAACACGCACTGGCAAGCTCATACTCTCAGTTGAGAGTCACTGCTGTTACACCAATACCTGACGTTTCTATTAACTCACTATCATTTTCACAGCTGATCAAATCCTGCATCTCGTGAAAACCGTCCCCATTGCTTTCTCCTCATATCTTCAGACAAGTCAAAGCTGTCATCACAGACCTACTTTTGTGTGCTTCAGTGTGTAAGTGTTGAACTGTAGACTCCGTCTTAACGCATGCACACATACGTGCGCGAAGTGATATACACCCACACACACTTATAAATATCAGATACATTTGTGAATAGCAAATTCCCGGATTGATTGATTGACTGAATACGTACTTAACGGGACGCCTGACAGCGAAAGAGACAGCGTGTGCACTGCAGTCTTTTCATAACTTTTCGGGGGTAATCCCTAGATATCCCCATATTTCTCCATTTTTCGTTTCCAACCTTGTCCCGCCTCACGAACTGCATCCCCATTGCTTTGATTTCCCAACCTCGGGCGTGGTTACGTGCCCTCTTGTGTGTGTATATGACTGAAACGATCAACCACCTGAAGCTGTGTCAAAGGTCGACATAGTTTGAACGGATTCAAACAGCTTCTCTCGTGCATTTTCAACCTTCAAAAGCGCCACAAAAACGAGAACATGGCCGGGGCATATCGTGTCCTCAGGGTGCCCCTCAGTGAACACCTTCATCAATTGAAAGTAAGCTAAGATTACTATTGATATTATTAGTATTACTGCATTATCGTTGTTATCTCGTAGAAAAAACTTTTTTTGTCCCCGGACGAACTGAACCGATTTATATATGCAATGCACATTTTCTCACCGATGTAGGTTCACCCTCTGAATCGGTCATCCGTTACTATTTCGTGATATGGTCGTTTTAAACCAACGTTTGTTTGATGGGTTAATTAGAGGCCGACTGGAGTTTCGGTACCCGAAATATTGATGCCAGTGGAATTGTGAACCGACCGCTGTGAAACATCATTCGACCGGCCATGTCATTTATTTTGTTTTTGTGACCAAACCACGCCACTTTGCGGCAGATTTTGTTGTCAGTTGAACGGAAATGTCTAAAGTTGTTCAAATTTGCCGATGAGATTTACAACAACTGACTGACTCTTTGACACGACTGTGTGTTTCCGTAGGTGGATTGTTTGTCAGTTGTCTTGAGACGAAATTTCCCGGAATGTGTAGATCTCGCGGGTCTCGAACAAGCAAATTGTGTGATCATGGACAAAAATGGTTAGGTCCGTTTGGACGACCGTGTTGCTGGCAATTTGATTCACAACTCTCAAGGAAGATGCAACACCTATGCGGATATCAACCGCTTTTGATGATTCCTAATAGGTCTGAGTAGGATGTTTTTAAAATGGTTTTCTACTTTGACCAAATCATTTACTGTTAGAACTTTATCACCTATCATCCTCAAAACTTGTTAGACAAATTGTATTTTTCAAGTTCCCATCTTTCCTATGCGTAAAGCGGGGGACAACATTCGCTAGCAGATGTGCTCCATAATGGCAGACGAGTAGAACGGAGCGAGCCACATTTGAGCCGTTCTTGGAAGATCTTTGAACACTCGAAATTCTGAGACCAAAATAAGCGAAATTTCCTGACAGTAATACTAAACTCATATGATCCAGTCTGCTCTTAAAGTGATGGGAACCTTGTGGTTAGCAGTGTTCGTGAAAAAGTTTGATAATCATTTATAAAACATTCGTAGGAACCCGTATTGGGACCACCCAGGTTCGACGATCCAAATAATGATCGTTGTTAAACTTAAACGCCAGTAGAATGAATGTTATATGACACAAGCCTCAGTAATCGAGTCTGGAAGAGAATCTTCCCAGGTGAACAGCCAATCGTTTGTTCACTAATGCTCGAATGTAATGTAGAAAACAGAAAGCATATCTAAGCCCCTGTCATCCTTTTAACGAATTTTTTCAATGTATCATGCACGGATCATTGGTAACGATAACAACGGTCTCGTATTCAACATCAACAGCGACACACACAACCACAATAAAAAAAACAACAATAACGAACTAAGTTACTGATAACGGTTCAATTAAGTTCCATTCGAGAATGGAAAGTTATGAAAAGTTATATTTTCAAATAGGTTAGTGGAAAAGAAACCAACACAATTTTCATGCCAGTCGTGAATATTTCGATTATGGATGTTCAATTAAAATTCAAAATCTACACGATCGGTAACTTGTACCTACGAGGTTCAATTATGACACACGGTTCGGTCGGCAGAATGTGTTAGGGATGACATGAGATTCGAAATTCAGATATGCAAATTGAATGTTAGATTGAACGTACAAAAATCAGTAAAAATTATACAATTCTACCCTTTCCGGGAATGCAATGCACATATGCTTTCCGGCTTAGTTTAATCAAGTGCAAAACGGACGGATTTGAAAATCTTTCTACCGAGAAGGATAGTGGTCGCGGGAAGAGGACAGTTGTACAGAAGAGTTCATTCCTTCATGTTTTCAATATTTAGTGTCTTCTTCGAAGAAACTACTATCTGAAACTTCGGACTGTTTTACTCCAATCTTTTTTTATGTCGAATTTTGCACTAATCAGCCTGAGTAACTTCTTAACCGGGCGGTTGATTAAAATTTCTGGGAGCCACTTTTCCCGACTGGCCATCGGTCGGAGTCACTAAAACATTCATTAAATTGAAGACATCAAATTTGATATTTCATTTTCCAAACAATCACTAGAGCCATTTTTAAAAGATGACCCGTTTGATTGTGAAGCAGTTGACCAAGTGTTCCAATATTTTTCGAATTAATAAAGCAGAAATTTTCACTTAGACTGTTTTTCCAGTGGAATGTATGATTGGTTTGTAGGATCACGAAGTGAGAACTGTTCACTTGTGTTTGGGAACCAAGAAAATACTGTACAGGGAGTGCCCGTGGTTTTAAGTAGTATAACCATGTATATGGCAGTTTACATTCTAGACTAATGTGTAAACAAAGTATCGTTAAATTTATTGTGGTTATGAACTTCGTAACCTGTTCAGCTGAGATCAACAGTGGACTTTAAAAAGTTGGCAATTGGGGAAAACGTCACATTTTTTGGATGTCACTAGATTGGGATATACCAAAACGTTGGGTCGGAGGGCCTGATGCCGCTCGAATGAGTCAGGCATGGCAACAAAGCGGGCATACAGTCAAACGCTTCCGACGACAGAAGATCAGGTAGTCGGTTATTCGCACTCTGAAGACTGTACTGATTTTAAACTTACCATCTAAAACTTATACAGGGTCCATTTGAAATAGTTTTGTAATAATCATTCTATTGCTCCAACCAAAAGCTGATCTCACTCGGAAACCGGTTGGAATAGAGGAAGTTAAATGTTCGTTTAACATCTCCTTAGAAGTCCGGTAACATAGCTGAGCAATTATTTAACTGTGAGTGAAATGCTAATGCTTACTGACTAATTAAAGATTTGGTTTATGTTATTAGTATGAGATTGAATGTTTTCATCAAATGATTCACCATATGATATCATTGCTCAACTCACCATAAAGAAACCATAGAAGCACTGTGCGGCTGTTTCATCCAGCTTGTTAGGAATCATCAGCAGTGCATATCCACCGCACCCGAACTGGGATGCGAACCCGGGACGAAAGAATCCGAGTCGAACGTCTTAAAGATTTTATCCAAACAAACCGGCTCTCCACGCTTAGGTAAATTGTCGGGCGATCACTGTCTTAAGTATTAGCCTACCTGGATAAATACTTGTGCTCAATGCGGAAATCCATATAGCTAGCTCCTTTTTTCCCCGAGTGACAGAAACGCAGCAAATGGGTTCCAGTAAAAGTATCCCCAAGCACAGATCTTTGTGATAATTGTGCACAAAGCTCGTGATAAACGTCCGTATAATGGCAACATCAGTGACGAGGCATTTAAATGCTTAGACAGACTGTTCAACACGCAGAGAGATGGGACACTGGAACAGTAAGCCCATTGTTTACGTGCACTCAGTTGGGAATTCAGTCAGATGTTTGTTTATGATACCCATGGTTTATAAGGTGGCTGATCGTAAACAAAACCAATAAAACTTATTCACTTTGTAACGTGTTGTTTGTAAGTAGACCTCTTATGTCTATTTGGACATGGACTGATGACCTAGGACTAGTGTGATAACGGATAGGTTGAATTTCTGTCCAAAACCTTGGCTGAATTCCAAGATCATTCTGACTGAGTTCATCAGATTTGCGCGTCCCTTGGAGGTCTTTATTTTCGGTCCGAGATGAGTTGATCTGGAGAATCAATGCCATGCTTTTCCAAGTAATCAAAACAGAGTCAAGAACAAAAGTACACAGGGGAATAAAAGCTAAAAATGCCAGGTATTTCGCTCTCATTAGTTGGATAAGAGAAAACCAATAGTTCAGACTCCCGAGAAAAGGGGGCATCGTTAACAAACCAACTTGACTTGAATTAATCCCGGTACTTTGTTGATGTTAGTCTGCTTGAATCGATAACTGAGGAAATTTTTCAACACCTATCAGATGCTGAATAAAATATCTGGACAGTGGAAATTAATCTGTAGTTGGTTGGTTATCATCTTATCCAAAAATCTATACGCTGTTTGTAGGTAGATTTCTGATTGTTGGAGCTGAATGTTTCAGTGTTTAGTAGACCGTTAGCAGATGTGTAAATAGCGAATCCCGGAATGTAAAATTCGTCACATTTGAACTGGTCAGTTTCAACTGTAACACCTCAACCTGATCAAACTGTGCTGATTAAATATCAGGACCAAATGAAGTAAGGAGTGCATCAGTAATTCGATCTGCCATGTATTGGTCTTAATACACCAACTTCTCGACTACCGTGGGTAGTGGAAACGTTGGCACATTACATCTACCAACAACGCTGTACTGATTAAACTTTCCAATTTGGAATAATTTCCACATTTCCAAGTCATAGATCGGAAATGACAGCAAGCATTGCACACACTGAGCACATTGACCCAAAGAGAATCACCAATTAGCTGCAAATGAAATTTCCATTACCGAAATACGATTCGGTCTCTGTACTGGTTAGGTGACCATTACACAGCCTACTCAAATGTGATACTCAGTAGTCCTAACTGATCGATTTCCAGTGTTATGAATCAGTCAGTAATCGATCACTTTGCATACGATTCCGCTTCATCGATATAAGCACATAGAAACATGCACACCAAAAGTTGTCTGCCTCCGCCATTCCGATTCATTCGTTGACCTCGATAATAACAAAGTGGGCAGACGAACCAGTATGAGGGCAGCGACGCAACGAGCATAGTTCACCTGTCGGGTGTCACTTCACCAAACAATGTGCACTTTGGTTGTGAAAGACGAGGGTGAGACATCGGTACAAAATAAGTGTGCGCTAGTAATAACAACAAAAAAAACGAAGACTATTCAGTTCAATAGTCAAAAAAGCAGAAAACAATAGCAGTGACAATAACAATGCCAGCCGAAAGCAAAAATCAAAGGTTATACTGATTATTATGAAATGCTCCCTCTGATTGGTCGAATTATGTAGCGGTTAGTGTTAACTAGTGATACCAATTGAATTTCTTTCAGTCGGGGTTCGAACCCGGATCGGGACACCGTTGATACGGACTGCAGACGGTCCAAGAAAGGAATCAAGTAGAACAAGAGAAATTGAGAACATTTGTTCGGTTTCAGTCACACCTAACGAGGTTGTCTCAAGTATTGGTCAACCTTGGAGGTAGCATCACAGAACACTGACAGCCACGCTATCAATTTTAGCAAAAAGATTACACAAGCGACTACCGATCACATTAAATGCCGAAGCACTCAGACTTTTGAAGTATGGATCGTCCAAACAGCGAAACCTCATTCAAAGACCGAAAGCTAGTTGGATGCGAGAAGTACATGTCTATACGTTAATCCATTTTGGTTTATCCTTACATCAGACCCCAAGTTTGGTTAATTTTGTTCAATTCCGCAACTTCTTTGTTTCTGACATATCAGATCAGATCCCAAGTCAAATATCGCGTTTCAGTCAAAAACGTGAGGGTAACAAATAAAAATGTAAGAAATTTACACCCATCACAATGTAAAAATGAAATAACACCTGTGAAGAATGAATTGGGCAGATAATGATATGTTGTTCGAAAATTTGGCTAAAACGCGGTCACGGTTTGTCACAACGCGTGCTAAATATGGAACAGTGGGGTTTCTAAATATATTGGTTCTAGAGGGTATGGAACGAAAAGTGGATCATGTTGAAATATGAGACCGGCAGTTCCAAAGATGCGTGGGATCTGAAATAATTTTGAGCAAATTTCTCACATGTTGTTAGGTGCTGATCACAGATTGAAGGACAACTCATTTGATGATATGAAAGACACGAGGTTAATAAGCGATTATTCCCGGCGAACAATTTTAAAGTCATTTTGAGTGAACCTGGAAAAATAACAGGAGAACAGTAAAGGAGGATTGGAAAAGCGCATTGGTATACACATGGCGAGATGATGTTTTGTTTCAGCCTGTAGTGCCGAGTATTCCTGATTTGATATGACGACCGTCGGAGATTCTTCACACAGGTAGAAATGTGAGTAGTCCACTTCAGATTTTCATGAATATTGGCTCCTAGATATTTCACAGAATCAACCCTGGTCATAGTTTCGCATTGATAGAAGGCGTTTCGGATGGGGAGGCTGACCTAGAGAGAGAAAAGACATTCGAAATATTTAGATGTTTTGAATTTTGAGCCAGCTTGTGCAATGAAACCGTAAACAGAAGATAGGTTATTGGAAAAACTTTGCAAATCATCGTTGTTCGAAATGGCTCGAGAGCGGCCAACCTCATCAGCATACTAAAACAGATGACATGGTGAGATGGTTAATAATTCGTTGATGTAAGTGGAGAAGAGGTTCGGTGAAGGAACAGCACTGTGTAGCACGCCTGAGTTGTTAATCGACAGTTTTGATGTTTTTACCGTCCAGTCGTGTGCACTGGGTTCGGTTAGTAAAGTACTCAGACAGCCATGCTAATAAAGTCGTGACACGATCAAATGTTTCCAGTTTGTGAATTAGAAGTGATCGTGGGACAGAATCAAATGCCGAATAATAGTCCAGGAAGACGCAACGCACAGATTTTACTGATGCGTTAAGTGACTTATAAATGTGGTGAATGAGGGAGGCGACAGTGTCCAAAGTGGACCTGTTGGATTTACGAGCTAACTGAAAAGGGTCGTCAGGAGGATACATAGAAGAACACAGACGCTTAAGTGTAGCACGCTCCGTCATTTTAAGACCAGAGGACGGTAAAGCGATGGGGCGAAAATGTTTTGGGAATAATAGTGATGGGTCTACAACAGCCAGGGCTAGAACACGAGATCAATGATGAGTTAATGAGAGAAGTAAATACACCGGTCACAGCCACAGCGCCATGCCTTAAAACAGCTGAGGGCAGACTTTCAGCACCAACCTCTGTGTTAATTTAAGTGGTGCGGAGATGGTCGAGCACTTCTTCCCTAAAATATCTTGTAACTGTCGTACCATCACCCTAACCAAATATGACTGGGGTATGAGTGAAAGGATGGATGAGAGCACGATTGTTGCTGTCGACATCCGCAGAAATTTTCGCCTCCATTCTTCTTCCTATTCGAAACCCTTTCTTTCCTGTGCAGTCTGAAGCTAACTATCAATACGAATGAATGTACAATATCCGGCATCAATTAGGATTCCTGTATGCAGGTGTGAACATAGGTTGAAGTGCAAGGGACAGGACCGATATTCTCGTAAACAGACAACGAATATTGATAATCAACAACGACGGAACTGATTTCTTGACCTGAATGATGTATCTGATAGCTGTCAGTAGCTAGCACGAGTAACTCTTTTAGATGGATAAGAAGATCACTGAAGTGCAGTAATACGTGATCGTAGTGCATGTTAAGAAAGAGTAAGGTTTTTAAACAGCAATAATTCCGAGTGATTGTAGTAGCGAACGGAAACCATAATGGAACCAAAAACCGTGCAAGAAAACAACGAAATAACAATGCCACAGAATTGTAGCGCAGCCCGTCAAAGGTCACGCTTGATGAGAATATCATCAGTTCGTTTGCCTGAAAAAAGACAACCAAGGAATGCAACAAACTATAATTTGTTCCTGACAAATTAAACTTCATTCTTCTCGTCAACCTGGATGATAATCAAGGAGGTGGAGAATAAAAATAAAGTGCCGCACACAAAAGTATCACGTCATCTTACGAGCGGATTGTCAGGTGAAATGCTATCGGGTCTTCGGCTTCTGTTTCTTAGTGCTGCCAAGTAGTTCATGTCATCAAATCGTACTTCAAAGTCCCGGATATGCTTGACGTAGAAGACCGCACATAGATCAAGCGTTCTAGTGATCCATTAAAACGGTGGACCACAAAAAAGGTCTACTAACCATTAGCCTTACAGGTACCCTATTTTGATGGTGTCACGTGATTTCTTATCATAAATGCATTCACTCAGATGCACAATGGTTCTTGATTAATGTTTCCGAAAGGCATGCAGCCTGTGATATGAATTGGCTATCTGGAACTGATCTGTTTGTACTATCTAAGACCTAACCAAAATTCCAATACTGTTTTGCTAAACAACTCAACGGTTAGAATGGGCTGATAAACGTCTTGTCGGCAACAGGATGGTGCAAGGTTTACAGCAAATTTTGGACAAATATATACTTTACTTTTGCTCGGATTTCTTTTCATGAGTCTCTAGTGGAGCACGAAATCTTTGTACGATGGGTTTCCCATCAGAAGTAAGCCTCTTATTTGCATACGACATCTTCAAGATCACTTTGGGACTTCAAATTTGTTACTTGTTCCCCATCGGTTCACTGAGTTTTTTATGTGACACTTTTGTCGCATGTTTGAACAATGAACGGGCTTTAGTCGTTAGACTCAATTCGTTAGCGCTTCCCGGCGGAATAAACATCGCCGAAAGATGTTGTGAATTGCTCCGTAGTGTTTTGAGGTGACTGAACAAACAGAACGAAAAATCTTGGTTGAAGGTGTCGATTTTTTGGCTGTGAAGAGTGTTAGCAGACGTTCCATTTGTTATTCCATCCTACTTCTGATTTCTTTTCGGAGCACTGCAAACTACCGTCCGCAAACTATCACTAGTCAAGAAACTGAACTCCCGAGAGAGACCGGTGTTTGTTAGTCACCTTCGCGTTGGTTTCTTGATGGGCGTTTGGCCCGACTGACTCCCGAAAATCACGATCAAAAAGCTGTTGCCCACACCAACCGTTATTACTTTGTGACCGATGCTTGGAATTGATCCACCGCGAGGAAGAAAGGTTCGAAGAAGGCACGGAAATTCTTGTCAAGATTTTGGGACTCGGTTTGGTAGATGAAAATGTTTTGTCACTTTGAAAGCAACATTTGGGATTGTTACTGAACAAAACATCGAAGTTCTGGACGAAAACGTTGGCCCGGTTGATTGTTCATATGACATTTCCTAAGGTCTTCCACATTCTCGTCGAGGACTGAGTCCAATGGATATACAGCCCAATGACTGGTGATGATCACTAAGGTTAGGGTTAAATGGGCCCTAGCAGCCACTCGCGTGATGATATGTATGATGAATTAACTCTTAGATCAAATCAGAATTTGCGAAAGTCTTTTGCGAAATCATCCATCGGACGAAATATTTCCGTTTAACGCAATGTTGCAACAATAATTGTTTGACTGACAATCATTCATCGCCCGTTAGATTTTAATGTATGACTCCGTGAATGTGAACGAATGAAGATTCAACCATTGACAGCAAAATTGAGTAGATAGGTTTCCGTGAGTCGTTGATTACAACTAACGCATTCCGCAGATAAAAGTAAACTTACTGCCGGTCACGTACTGTTGATTAAGGTCAGAGCGAAGTTGGTCATTGTTGAATAATTCAAACTTAGAAGTCGGATAAAATTTTTACTGCGACTATCAAGTGTGATGTTAAAAAGCAGATCCACTCCTAGCTGATAGTTGCCGTGGTAACCGAAAGTCTTGTTGATCCCTTCCATAAACTGGTCAGTCAGCGAGGACTCTGTATGTCAACAACAGTCCAAATGGGTCAGTCCGAAATTTTTTGAACACAATCGGGGTTATTGTTCTCGTTGAAATGAAAATCAACACCTAAAGCGGTACCCGGTCATCCGTAAACCGCAATACACTACGCTCCCACCCCAATTCAGAACGACCGACGTAGGAGTTTCTACCATGGGTATAACCTTTAGTTGTCAATTGCAAAAATACACTGGTGATAAATGGCCAAAGCAATGGCACTAACAATTGCATAGAGCCCACGTTGTCAATTCTATTTCAGATTCTGTTGCGTTTATTCAAACAAAAATGATCTGGTAACAAATTTTGTTGGTTAATTTAAACATGGGGTGTATAAGGCATATCGCATAGTTATAAGTCATCCAAGATAACACTCATCGATCAACTTGTGTCCGGTTGTTGGTTGGCTATATTCGGCCACCAGCAAGTTTGGATTGGCCGAAATGAATAGTTGAAGATAAATGAATTTTGTTTGCATCTAACTGAATCACTATTTTCTCTGGTCTAATGTGGGATTTCGTTCGTGATCGGTGTGTCAGTCTATCCGATTGCCGATATGTCCGCTACTATCCTTGACTTCCGACGTGCGGCACTTCACCGTTGCATGGGCGATAAGCCCATTAACCAAGACTGCCAGTTACGGCAGCTACCCAAAGCCTCATCTTACAAACCGCACGCAGATTTGACGTTATACTTTGTGGTAGGACCAACGAGATGGTGGACAGTTCCTCATGGCTGGTATCAAATATACTCGGAGTAATTTGGTCAAGCTATCTGACCCGTTACTTTCTCGAAAGGCATACATACCAATCTCAAAGCCACCAATCATGTTGACACGTGACATTACACGCTTTTCACCTAACTGCTTTCACCATTGACCTACCGAGACATGATGCCAATCTAAGCCATTTTGAATCTCACGTTTTGCTGAACCGCCTGATTCGTACAATGGGATTTGGAATCTCTGGCATATGCTGCTCCCGTAATACTCTTGCTTCAAGTACATGAGAATAATTGTTCCTCTGTGAGTGCTTTCCCAAAACCATTTGCTTTGTGCACAACTAGTATGGACTCAGTGTTCGTGTTAGTGTTTTGGGACGACCATCTGTGCAACATTATCTTACGTGGCCTCACCGTTGACCTCGATCAAACAATCAGAATAAGCCTGTCTAGTATTCCTCTCGCACACAGATAGACACATTGAACTATTAAAATCAAACAGGGTGGCAGACGAAAAAAAGGGGAATAGAAACAAGCAAACAAACCTTGGCGGGTTGATCCCGGATCGCCTTTCATCGCGCATGTGTTACCTTTCAAAATTGCACATACAACCTATCCTTATGCGCAAGCCCAAGCAACAACCATCACGACAGAAACATCAACAGCAGCAGCAGCAACAACAACAACAGTTGCCAAGACGACGTAAAAGTTGAGCTCTTTGAAATTCAGCTTTCAAACTGTTCCTTCACCTATACGCAATCGTGGCAACCTCTCTGCCCATTACATCATTAGTATGAATATTAAGCTAAGTGGAATCAGATCAATTCCATGCACACAGTCGTACCCACGAGAACTTATGCACACACATATATGTGCGTACGTGCACCTATGCACTTTTACACCTTCTGATAGAGTAAGAACGTTGTAAGTCACTTCATTATTTTTCTTCGATTACTCTGGCGTATTTTACCCGCGTTCTGTCTTAAACTTGTGCTGATTCCATAAAAATTTCACTCTCATCCGGGAGCATAGAAATACCGTTTGACTTGACTTGATGAGAAGATACCTAAATGATGATCATTCAGTGGAATAGTCTCCGGATCCATAATCCGTTAGACTCATGTGACAGTTGATCCGATGTAACTTCTCATTTACAGTTCAGATATGAATTATTATAGATTAGTTAGGTTGCTACACTTTCCGTTAGAAAACAGAAACCACATGACATTTTTTCAGCTGTCTGCATGAGATTGATGATGATGATGATGATGAGGAGGAGGAGGAGGAGGAGCAGAGGAGCAGATGGGCGGTTATGCAAAAATGTGGAATTTGAGGACAAACAAACAGAGGGACAAATAAAACTACAAATGATGGGCGAGGCTTACTTTGACAATTCGCACCGGATCAATACATGAGTTGATTCACCAGTAAGCCCATATTATCGTGTGATAAATGGCAACGGTTATCTGCTAACTTCTGAGGATTACTTATGTCACCACTAGTGTTGATGAAGATTTTTTTTCAACTGTTCTTCGTCTTTTCGAATCAATCAATGTTTATGGCTTCAGTGATAAATGACTGACTGACTAGATAGTCTAGTCATGAAATCGAAACTCCCAATAGGAGGTAGGTCTCATAAGTTTGACGGATAGTCTTTTCAAAATAGAAGTGGAAAATTGAAGTGTAAACAACATTTATTCTGTCGCAAGCTACTCACTCACTCATTGCCAGGCTAAATGTTTGTCAGCCTAGATGATTTATGCTGATATGTGAGCACTAGTTTGTAATCTAAATGCATAACTCAACTGTCAGAGTCGCATGCAGATACTAACAATCCTTGTCTACTATCGAAATGTTTAAACATCATAAAAGTGTTATGCATTTCATCCAGTTCATCATTCATAACAACAATCAGCTGTACTCAACAGTATTTTGCCCTTATCTATTTTGAAAAGGGGAAGCAAACGATTTAACCATACACGGAAGAGATTGGGTCTGAACGGAAAGTAAGAATCAGATATCCACCTTATCTGGAGATACGAAAAACGAAATGAAGTTAATCTACATGGTTCTGTGAGCACGTGACCGGGCAGATATCCCGATTTCGAGTTTTGCTCTTCTCGTTGTTATTGTTGTTATTTTTTTTTACCATCGTCGTCTTCATTGTTGTTATGCTAGGCTATCTGAACAAATCAGATTGAACAGATGTCTACTTCTTTATCCATTTGCGTACGGGATTTATCAAACACAAGTGTTTGGCCGCTGTTAAACGGTTGTGATTGGTCCAAACGACCGGTCCAATGTGTGCCGCATTGCTGGCATTCATATAATCCTTGGAAAGGTCACAAACGATTGAATGTTCACAACACTCTGGGTTTATACAAGAAGACAAAATAGAATTTGTCATATAATCTACCTTCTAATCTTACTAGTTCACAAGAACGAAAGTTTGGACCGTACAATTTACAGTCGAGTGATAAACAGTAGCTCATATTCGTATCAATTTCCCAACACAATCAATCTTGAAATCTGTTAATTGATTTATTGAATAACTTCTGTGCAATCCGTATAAGTGAATAAATAAATTTTACTTTCTGTCTCTTATCCAAGACAATGGATTCTGTACATTAATTTCCCAAATCTAACCGATTTATCCTTACTGACGAATACTGTTCTTCCAATATTTTGTAGATAAATGCCGAACAAACAGACTTCGGGTACACTCATCAATCGCTTCTAGATGAGCTACAAAACCAAGTTAATATAGAAGAAGAGTTGGAAGCCATTAGTGGTAGTGCTGCCGGAGCGGTAAGTTAATCGATTTCACATTTTTCTATTGCCCCCTAATTTCTCAATTACACAGGAACGGAATGTGCGAAGAGATTTGGAAGATATTTCGGTAGGTTTCTCCTTTATTCGTTGTTCCACATTCGTCACGTTTATTTTTTCTTCTCCCAAACAGACAACAGTCGATGTGAACAAAGAATGTCTTCACTATTTATCGGGGATCACAGATTTGGAAGATTTCTATTCCGTAAGTTCACATTACGTCCATCGTGAATTTCACTAATCTCTCTCTTCCTTTCTTCTGCTCCGATTAGGACTTGACAACCATAAATGACAAACGTGTCTTGGATTTAGTGTCACAAAAGATGAGATCACGTTTTTGGAAACGAGTAAGTAACGCCTATTTATCAAAGTGTCATTCTAATGATTCTTTTTCACTTCTGGAATGTTTGATTTCTGGGTGGAAATTGCAATTTCTTTTTCTATTTTTGACATCGATTCTTTTGTTTTGAAAAATAATGACAGCTCATCAAGACAGCAATTGTTTTTTATGCGACTCGATTTAGTTCCCGTGCTAATTGGTGTGAGAAGAACACGGTCCCGTAAATCCCGCTCCATAGTAGTTGGGATGGTGTAACCAAATGCCACAAAGTGACCCTCGATACGCTCATCAATTTGGATGGAATGGAAGGAGAATGGAGGCGGTCGATTCAAACAATAATTCCAAGTATTGTCACCAAACACGGTATATCGCGCGGTTGATGAGTTGAAACTCTCCCCACTTGGAGTGATGCGAGCCCCAGTAGCTGTGTTTGAAGGGAACTCAATCAATTACTCGTAGTTTGAACATTGCATCCCAGTGTAGTTGATTAGTTCATCAGTTGCCGGTGGTCTTCGTTTTTGTTTATTTGCTTTTTATTAATGTAATAACAGTGTACACCATTTTACAGAAAAAGGGTCGTGACTATCAAAGAGCTGCCAAGTAGAGAAGTTGATCGGCGATAAAAGGTTTCGAACCTGTGACATTCACATCTAAACGTCATCATCTTATCCGCTTGATCGACTCCGCCCGGTTCATGAGGATGATCATTCTGTCAGAACCTATCTACTCCACTGGGAAACGTAAATCGCAAAAAAACAAAATTTACTTGGAACTGCGATCTCACGTGATGATAGCAGCATGACGGAAACATCGGATTATTTTGAGTGTACATAGCTCACTAGGTCGGATGTAATCATCGGATGATTCTTTTGGACAATGTCAGCAAAATAAAAAGAAAAATTTTATTCAAAACAAGCGCTTAATATTTGGGAGGGTACATCCGATTAGGAAAAAAAGATCCGGAACCCCACTGATTACGAGCAACGGTTTAAACGTGCAGTTATAGGATTTTGCACGTGATCGAAATGACTTTTCGTCGCCACGTGCGGATAATGAACTAATTGGTTACGAGATCATGGCATGCAATAAATCTACGGATGCATCGAACGTACAATCGCATTTATGGTGTGTTGGAACAATAAGACAGAGTTTAATAATACATATGGTCGATGTAGACCACCGATTGAATGTGCAGTCAATGTTCCAAATCGTGCTTCGGTCGCTCTACTCGTACTGTCACCAACACATCCTTCTGCATACACTAGATTTTGCGGAGGCCATCATCATCTGTCTTTTGCACAAGCCTTGAGCGAAAAAAGAAACGAGTTCGTGCAGAAACCCTAATTATCAAGTCGACCGGCCGTGATTTGAGTGTTAGCATCGAGAAGTCTGAACGTCACTATCGTACGTCCGAACTTTCCCACTCCCGCTCCGTCCCAGTCCGGTGGCCTACAAAGTACGATGGACCCCTTCGCAATAATATCCCTTTTTATACTACTGACATATTAAGTAAAGTAATCCAGCCAAAAGTATTAGAAACTAACGGAATGTCTCAAAATGAACTTTTATGATTTATGCGAAGTGGTCTTCCAGATATATGCAAATCTTAACGCATTCCATCCGGTACGAACAATTTTCCAAGCATTCCCGTGTTATGTGGAAATGGAGTAGTAAATTCCAAGGGAAGCACATTCAACCCCACATCTTCTTACTTGGCCAGTAGGGAAAAGAAAGTATGTGAAATAGACAATATTAAATCTGAATTTCCCTTAATGCAGACTGTCTTTTCCCGTCTACTGATTACGAGAAAAGATATATTAAGAAGCCAGTATCATCAGGCGCCATCCAAAACATATTTTAAACTACGAAACCAGAAACATAGATCTCGTTCCAACCAATAACGTTCACCATAGAATAGAGTCTCAGACTAATCATTCTTTTTTTGGGTTTCTTTATATTTCCAAGTGCTAGTAACTGAAACGCGATATTAGTGATTGTATGCTAAGGTCTATACAATACAATACAACTGGAGACGAGCTTCTCTGCTACGTTACCTTGGTCTGAATACGTTCTATGGCACTTTTAAAACATCTAGCAAATCCATGTGACTTGTGACCCATATTTACTTATCTGTTTCCAAACAGAATTTGTAAAGCTTAATATAGGAATCACCCGAATCAATGATTTTCCAACGAACACATGTTCTTGCATCAAAATAGACATGTTTCAGAAGAGGAGACTTGTCAAAAAACCCAGTAAGCAGCATGAGATTATTTGCAATCATTTGACAATTAGGGAGTAGCAAAATCTCTGATTTGACATAAAAGACCCGGGAGATAACAAATGGATGAAGCATTCTTTAAAATCTATTTTGCATACGAAGTATTCTAGTCAGCCCAGCACCACTCATTTGTATACTCCTTTGCGCCTGACCTTTATTGGTTCATCAATGCAAAACAACCGACTGTATGGTACGCGCTTGTTCATCAGTAACCATTATTTCCAAACCTAGCGATTCAATCTTGTCTGGGACTTGTATTTTCCCTATTGGTTGGCTGTCCGATCAATCGCTGCTTGAAAGCGGTATCAGTCAATACACTTTAACTAAGGGTGACTGTCTTACCACAATGAGTCTGCTAACTTCCGTCTTTGAACTGTTCTGTTGACCACGGAAAGGAACAGGGGGATGAGAGTTAATTTGTGCTCGTAACTTATACCTAATCAACGGGAAAATAACCTCTGAGAATTAAGATCTTTCCCAGTTATTCGTCAAACACTCCGAAAGGCCAATACCGATAAATGCTTTTTTTTCTCGCTATCCATCTGCCACGTCAGTCTGGGGGAAGTTTTCTATCATTTTCTTACTCTGTTTAGCGTCTCCTGAGGTTTGTTATTTGATTGGTTGATCAATTCACGAACAACACCTACACCATGGATACCACATCGCAGGATACACATCTCAACTAATTATTCATGATCCTATTCCCCGGTTTGCCTATTTACACAGAAATTGTCTTCCAAAGTACGACGAGCATGGCAAAATATTGGACGTTATTCGGAATTGGTCACATTACATCTGAAAAATGCAGCCGATTTTCACCAGGTACGTCGGTCCAAATTGGGCCTCGTGATATTTTCGCCCTTCACCCACCGGATTTTTTGAGAAAGATTATTTTACTTGTGTTTTGCCAACCTCGAGGTTAATATTTCACCTTCCCGATCCCAGTCAGTGTTCCGATTGCTGTGTTCTAGCGGACTATTGATTAGTTCCTGCTTGGATTTATGTCAAAACTACGCAACCCTTCCAGTACCCATATCCGGACGGGTGATCGAGTGCACTTCGTTGTTGCAAATGACGCATTGTCATTTTTATTCTCATTGGATCGAGTGCTAAATCGCCGGACCGGAAATCATAGAAAACAATATCCCCCTCCCGAGTTATTCCCATTGCATGCACTTCAGAATCAATCTCGAACAATATGAAGCCAAAATTCCAAGTACTTTGCAGAACCGATTTAAGAAAAAAAAAAGCCGATTATGTGTTAGGGGGCTTTAAGCAGGCTGTTTTTCTGTGTTTGCAATTGTGTTTGAGCATAATTGGCGGGCTAAAATTAAGTTAGTTTTGATTCTGTTTACATATATGCCAGTTTCTTTGACGATGATGATGATGATGATGATGATGATGACGATCAATACCGTGGCAATTGTCTATTCTACGTGCACTAATGATGCGCCTTCAGTTCGTTACTTCTGGGCAAACACACTGACGTAAACGGAACTTGTATCCGTGTGTAGCGGTTGAACTGCTTGCTTGCAAGCTGCCCTGGTTTCGAGATTGGAATGGTTAAATCGTTTGAACTTAAACCTGTCTTGACAGAATTAATTGGATTGTACTTTGAAGACTGATCATAAATTAGTCAACTGATTGTATTAAAACGTTGCAAAAAATAATCAACCGTTGCAGTAAGACAATAAAAATTAGACTAGTGGATGTTTCATTTGCAACCGAACAAAACGGAAGTAGTCAAAACAACATTAACAATAACAACAACAACAACAACAATGACGAGTGATCAGATGAAAGAGAGTATGGGTAAAGAACGATATCCTAACAGAATATTGGCTACAAGCCAACAATTCTTGGAGTTTTACAACATACGAAATGATTAAACAACAAATTTCTTCTTCTTGTCATTCTGTTTCTTGATGTTGATACTGAAAGTCAGCGATGTCAGTACCGTAGACAGGTGATCGAATTACCATAAATGAAAGCCAAAGTTCACCCTGACAAAGCATTCGAAGTACCCGCTACCGCGGTCTCTCTCGGGAAAGATATCTGTGGGATTCACAATAACACTAAAATAAGTCAGTTAAAGTTTCATTTAATTTTCTCAAGTCAGAAGAAACCGAGGTATCTTGGCGGAGAGTAACATTGTTTGCATGCCGAAATTCTTCAGTGCCAAGGAATAGGACAATGCTACTAGTACCAGGAGGAGAATGAAAATGTAGACAGCACAACGATATGGAGTGCTCGGTCATTTCGGGCGACGTCTGACCCAACTGAGTAACGTGAGTCGCTCTGGAAGGGAGTTGATTGGTTCAAATGCAGCACAGTCATTTGTTTGGATAGAAAGCCGGAACTCACTCCCTAGACACGATTATGGGGACATATCAGTGATGATCTCGAATGGGAGCGAAACTCCATTCTGGTATTTCCCGAGTATGCGAATGACGGGAAGAACTGAGGTTTGTGCGTGAAATGTGTGGTTCGAGGAGGAAGGAGCCAGTTAAATGATATACTAAAAAACTCTAAAGTGTCATTTAGGAAGTAGGCTTTTTTATCCTCGTCTTTCGTGGACCAGTGTAAAATGGATTCTGAAAGAATTCAAATATTCGTGTGTGATAACTAGTAATTAGAATCCGGTTTTAGTCGAGGGAAAGTGAAGATACTGAACTAAAGCTAATCAACAGGTGGAGCATAAACAGTACATCTAACGGGTCACTAATTGACCGAGGACTTCGGTTTGTACGATGCCGTAGTTAGGATGCTTCTATTTGACTGACAATTTCAGCTGCATCTCTCCAAATGTTTAATTGTTCCATCCCACGTGGATTGCACGTGGATGCGTTCGGAACAACAACTCGGTGCGGCATTTGAGAGGCTCCAGTCTGTTTCACTTCAGTTTATCGGTGCCTCTTTATTTGAACATCTTGTGGACATCCTACAAAATTAGAAGGCTATAGTCAGTCGTAGAAACACAGGTTTCTGAGTTCAAGAATTGTTGCTAAGTTCTTGAGGTAATCATTATTTAATGGTGTGAATATTTATCCAGATACCCTCTGATCTGATGGACATGGTTGCTCCAACATTGACTTTCACAACCCTTATCGTTGACAGTTTTACTACGATGCAAGACAAGTTGAAGTGAAATTAAACGAACGATGTCACAAGTTTTTGAATGCCCGAAGACGATACAATTGGGATAATTGTGAAGGCACAGTCGTTGAAGCTCGTGAGCTGACCAATTTATTGAAGGTGAGTTTTTGGAAATTTCTTGTCGTGAATGCCACTTAACTTTGATGAAAAATTAATGCTATGATTTTTTGTGTAGACTTAAGTACCGGTGATGGACAACTGTTTACCTATGGCGAATAAATCATCTGTTTTACTTTTTGCTTCTTTGGGTAATTATCTCTTGCGAGACGCTACTTCGATCCCATGGATATCACATGGGGGTCTCGGCCAAATCGTTGAACATTGTGGTCCGGCTCATCCCGTTATCACCCCTAAATATCCACCGAAGGTTCAGATGCCTTGGCTTTCTTCTGTGTTGTTGGGTTACTCAATGGGTTGTTCACCAAGGGCATGGGACCGGATAGATTGTTTGATTAGTTGGTTGGTTGTTTAGTTGGTTTTGACCATGGTAGCTTTAATATGTGCCAAATAATGTACCCGATGAATTTGTGGGTAGTCGGAGAGTTCCTTGATTTAGCTGTTTCATCTTCATATGTTTTCGTTGAGCAGTATGTCGCGTTACTTAATTTCGGGGACTAACTGCCGTCACCAGTAATCAAAACCTTTCAAAATTCGGCTATTCCGAGCTCTCAGTGGCCGGATTTCGCAGCCATAAATGGATAGACAAGTATGGGACAGACGGTGGCATCATAAAACACAATTTTCGATCTGTGAACTTATTTTATCTGATTTTGTTTGTTGATGTTCCCCATCCGTAAGTTCACTTCATCTTCTGAGATCCCATTTAGAAGCAGGGTTGTGAGATTGTAGTTTATCAAATAATTGTTCGTCGGGCTCCTGTGATAGTCAATAAAGTATATCCATCACTGTGAGCTCTATTTTCCAAACGCCTGGGCCTAGGTGGGTGAGCTTACGAAAGTCGAGCAATATCCACGTGATAGTCAGACAAACGTTACCTAGTGGTTAATTAACAACCAGCTTTGAAAAAGGTCTTGACGTTCTCATAGGGTGAATGGGCTCTTTTTCTGCGTAGAAAAATCGGAACCAGTTGTTTTTATCACCTCGACCAAAGGCGAGGACGCAGTGGCATGAATTCCCTCAAACAACCATGCAGATCTGCAGGGTTGGAGTACAAAACGATTTCCCCAATACATTTGGACCTGAGGTTGCTTCCCTGGCCTTGGGACAACCAAACACATATTGCAAGACAGTAGGTTTGTTCCAGTGAAATCAGTTGTCTGTGGTGCTATTCATTCGCTTCTTTCGAAATACAGGGTCAAATAAGTTAGACGGTTTCTTCTGCTGCCGTTATTTGGTCGGACCTCGTCTCCTTATTCGGGAGCTTTTCATTTCACATGTCGGATAGAGTCCCATTGAAATTTTTAAACCCTTGTCACACTCAAACGAGCTTAACCTATCTGCTAAGTGGTTTGCTAGTTGTGGTTGCTGACACATGCTTCAGCTTCGGGTACAGTAAGTTTGAGTTCGCTGAGCGATGGAGATCAAACAGGTGTGCATTGTTGCACTGGACTTCATAGTCTACCAACTCAAAGGTGCTATTCCGTTGAGACACCGGATGTACACCCTGACCATATTCTCCCCCTCTCCTCTAGGACAGAAAATTGAAAAATAAAATTTTTTTTATGAACTCCATCAGATTTCTTAACGGTTCCTGTAAAATTATTTGCACCCGTTGCTTCTAATGATGAGACATGTTTCAACTTTACAATCGCCTGTCACCAAGCTTTGCAACGGCTGTTGCGAAGCTGTTCCAAATTGTATAACATGGTTTGCATGTAGTCTTATCACAAAAGCGCCATTAGAAATTCGCCTCATTGTAAATTTATTAGTCGTTCATCTCCTCCCTTTTTGTGTTCNAAATCAGTTGTCTGTGGTGCTATTCATTCGCTTCTTTCGAAATACAGGGTCAAATAAGTTAGACGGTTTCTTCTGCTGCCGTTATTTGGTCGGACCTCGTCTCCTTATTCGGGAGCTTTTCATTTCACATGTCGGATAGAGTCCCATTGAAATTTTTAAACCCTTGTCACACTCAAACGAGCTTAACCTATCTGCTAAGTGGTTTGCTAGTTGTGGTTGCTGACACATGCTTCAGCTTCGGGTACAGTAAGTTTGAGTTCGCTGAGCGATGGAGATCAAACAGGTGTGCATTGTTGCACTGGACTTCATAGTCTACCAACTCAAAGGTGCTATTCCGTTGAGACACCGGATGTACACCCTGACCATATTCTCCCCCTCTCCTCTAGGACAGAAAATTGAAAAATAAAAATTTTTTTATGAACTCCATCAGATTTCTTAACGGTTCCTGTAAAATTATTTGCACCCGTCGCTTCTAATGATGAGACATGTTTCAACTTTACAATCGCTTGTCACCAAGCTTTGCAACGGCTGTTGCGAAGTTGTTCCAAATTGTATAACATGGTTTGCATGTAGTCTTATCACAAAAGCGCCATTAGAAATTCGCCTCATTGTAAATTTATTAGTCGTTCATCTCCTCCCTTTTTGTGTTCACCCAAGTGCAACCAACATTTCTTCTAGGCTTCTTATTTTACGTGTAAATAACAACCGGTATTCCGATAAAAGTTTCCGCTATAGTTACGTCGACTGAATTACGATCCGGTTCTCGACAACATCCATTTTTACGTATTCCGAATTCCTTAATATTCATCGACACGATTAAATGCTAACAATGGCCTGTAATATTTCCCCCAGGCTCACTTTAATGCAAAGATTAATGGCATTCACGTCAAATGGTGGATATGGATGCGTGGCTGAAAACTTCACACCTTCTGCCGGTGTGCAAGTCTACAGCCTGATGATGGTGTCCACTCGAAAGGAGACTCCAGTCTTGGGATTTGCACTGATAAAAAGAGGCGGGTCGATAATAATCTATTAGCATAGAGGGGGTCATCTCTAATTCGAATTACGTTCTAGGACAGTACCGTTTCTCTTCGGCACCACGATTGTCTTGGTTTCACAAGATTTGGCCCAGGGCGAATTTCCCTATAGACCTAATTGGATCGCGTAGAAACTGGGTTCGCCGCAGTCACCTCGCCCAGTTGATGCACCCAATGGGCCAGTCTGATGCAACGGATCATTGCCCACGAGCAATCGCAGTCATCAGTACAGGTTTTTCATCCGGTATACCGACTGTTCCTGCGATAGATGACCTTGAACTGCATTCAAATAACACTACTAAGATCAACGGTGACTCCATTAGTTTTTACGTTCGTCTGCTTGCTTGTGTTTTAGACATTTAATGTCATCTGTGCTCTGTGAACTTATGCGGATCGTACCAGTCACGCGACTTGCAAAATAGTCACTCTACTCATATTCCTAATTCTATCGACCAAAGGCGCTGTAACAGTTGTGGCATTAGCATTCAGGTAATTGCTTACTTTTGCCCGCAAACAATGACCTGCGCACAGCGACGACATTTAATTCTTTTGAAGTAAATTGGAATAGGGGCAGACTCGATACTTCTTTGCTTAAAAACAATCAGTATAGTATTTTCAAGGAGTTTGTGCAAAACCATTCCGTAATGCAGTTAGAGGTTAATAGTAACCATTTTGCATGAGTGTCACTATTAGAAAAACAATCGATTGATATTATGTTGGAATAAACTGAACATTAAGAGGACGTTTCATACTCCGGGTGGGGATTGTAGGAACTCGTGATCCCCACTCATGCGTAGCAGGTGTTTTCTAATGCCTGAGCTTTGCGGCCAAGCTAAAGGGATTTGGGCTTTTTTAGGGGATCTCCGCGTTTGCCAGCTCATTTACTGCGCTAGAATATGGCATCTGTTTCTACTGCGAGTACCAGTGACTTAGCTTCTCAATCTAATAGACCAATTATTGCTGATTTCCAAATTTGTGGACTCGGACTGACATAATTGTGCAATTTATGTCAAGAATACCACGGTTACCATGATTTGCCTTTTCGTGTCGTTTGGGCACGTTGCGCATAGGTTTGGAATAAACGACTTGCAGGTCAGGCTGTGACCTGGCGTAGAAGCTTGTAGAAGTTAGGTTCAGCTCCGGCTTCTATTGGCACTTATTGCCTCCTTGACCGGAGTCCAAGAGATGACGATTTACGTCGCTTAGAGACACTGAAAGAGATTATGCGAAATCAAATTTAGTGATGTGAATGTTGTCCGATCTGTCTGCAGAACTCGTGTCTTGAGAAGACAATCACCAAAGCTAATAAAACACATGAAGATGCGAAACCTGATAATCAAGGTAGCACATTTTGTTTCTTTGCTCTGATATGTATATATATAAAGCACAATTAAAACGTTTTTTCCATCGGGCTTGATTTGTTTCGGGTTAGGTAATGAGTGGGAAAATGTTCTTACCTCCTACTAGGCGACTCACTACTGCCATTTGGCTTTTAGGATGCGAATCATTCTCTGATTATTTAATTACATATTTCACTAACTAGTAAGAATTGCTTGTTTCCTTAATTTACAGAGTCAGTATCAGCATTTGGAATATTTAGCCGCACGTTCTAAAGAAATTCTGGAAAGATCAAGTCAAGTGGTACCGATACATTTACGTCTGAAGCGTCTGAAAGGCCCAGTTAATGGCGTGATGTTATGCGACTACGAGACACCCAATTTCAAGTTGTCTGCCGGCGATTCTGTCCTTGTTTTGAGCAACTCAGCCAGTTACCCAGCAGAACAGAGTCAAACAAGTGAATCACAGACGGAATCCCGCTCCGAGTTGGTCACTGGCACGACGACGAGTGAGGATATCAACGACCATGACCCTAGACTAATTGATGGCATGACCACAGGGCCAGCTGTGTATCGACCACCAATCCCATTCCGTTGGGAAAGAAGAGAAGACCAGACTAGCGGTACGGAAAGTGCCACGTACACATCGACATCCTATCTGACCGAGAGCTCAATCCAAGGTCCCTCCGCAGATAAACTTCAGTGGCATGTTCGAAAACCGGATGGATCTGTAGACGGTCGGGTTCCGGCAGTGTGTGTGTGGATTCCAGCACCTGATTTGGAAGCCAGAGAAAGATCCATTGCGTGAGTACCTTCTTAAAATCTTGGACAAACTGGTAGGAATTATAATCTATTTATTGTTCTCAGTTTGGTTTCATTGACACTTGATTTGTCTTATATAGACGCTCCTCCGGTGGTATTACATTGTCGTTTAAAGTAGGATTCGTGTTTTAGATTCTGGAGCACCTAGAGAAGTTGTGAGCACAAAAGTTTGGGGAGATTGTTACATTTTTCCGTCCCTATACTCTCGTCTTCTTTCCCCAAGATAATGACACGACACCTTTTAAACGATCCTTCCCCTATGGTCACTGTTCCATTTTCATTTGACAGTTTCAGGGTTGTTAAAAATCATTAGTAGTGTATGTCCACCGCGCCCGAACTGTGATACGGGAACGGGACCAAGGATTTATAGTCGAATGCCTTGGCCACTGAGCTACCGGCGTGCGTTCAATGGTTTGTTGAACATAATAAGTCAACCAAAACGTGACGCTAAGCATAATTTTCGCACGTTGTTGTCGTTCGTTGATCCATCGTTCGAAAGCGACACTAAACGGATCTAATACGCAAACGTCCAAAGCGTGCACTCAGTGAAACATTCAGTTCAGTCCATAAGCCATAACTCAAAATTCTAACAAAATACATTTCAAAGCTGACCACCTTATTGTTAATGTACTCCTGCAGTAGCTCGTGGAAGGCATTCTACATCGATCGAACAGCAAAGCAATCATTCCGGAAGAGCATAGCTGCTGTTGGCTAAAATATGGTAGTACAGTAACCTGAGAAAGTGACGTCCTCGGACACCTAGTAGATATGGGCCACCTGATCGACCTAGGATCGGCTTCCCAAGCTGTGCATCGGATGACTTCCAAAGCACACAAATACACGCATAACAACAGAAGGTAGTGATGTTTGCTTTTTCGAGTCCACTCTGTGCATGGGGAAAAAGCTTGTCCAGGCGCTGCAGTTATTGTAACCTCATGTGGACTACTATCACCCTTATGATTCTGTTTCCGTACATGTGCCTAGCATGATCTGGTTGCGCTAATCCATCCATCTCTCACAAACGTTTGACCAACCCACATGACCCTTAACCTACCTTCATACACCAGTTCCAACAAGACCTGTAAGAACTAGAGAGTGAAGCATCGGAAAGCATTTTCTAACCTCCGAACTCGTATTCTCAGATTACTACACTGCCGGTGACAAAGTGTTGTTGGCACGTTATAGTTCGCTGACGTTTCGGGGATTCTGGGTAGTCCTGCGGAAGACAATTTACAATCGAATGTCAATGGAGGAATGATCATAAGTCGACTGTAGTTTGACTGCAAGTGTATTCGCTAGATTTGTGGTTAGGTGCATGATCTGTAGATACAATAAGATCCGCGGTATTGTTATTGATAGTGTAGGATTTACAATAGGGATAACATGGCGTAACGACCTTTAGCGACACTTTTTACATTGTTCAACTCTACAATGTAAAATTCCTATTGATATTTTGTAAAGTTCCTGGGACGACAAGTTCTCTCTAATGGCTAGAATAGTAGGCTAATCGTGATACGATCCACCGTCCTGCATGAGCACATTCGGTTGGGTTCCTGAGAGTTGGTGGACGCTGCTCCTGAAGTTTTGCTCATGGCAGCTGAATCGCATTGGGCTCGGAGTAACGGACATTGGTCGATGGTCCAGGTAATGTATGCCTGTCGCGCTCGCAATGTGCGTCCGTGGCTGTTTGTGAGTTAAGCGACATCTGATTGGACGCAGTCACCACCATCACACAGGCGCGCACACTACGGACACACGAAGACAGAACCATTTGCGAGCACGCAACCAAGGACACGTATGTCAATCTGTCTACCTCCTCTCCTCTCTAATTGGTCTAGAAAGGTGGCCGTATTCACTCGACCGCCTTCCGGTGTCGTAGAGGGCCGGCAAACTCACGTGATTATTTAGCTTGAGCGCGGATGTCCTAGGCCGGTGCACCGTGTTGATGCTGTCCCACGGTTTTGCTCCCCCGTTCTGCGGAGCCGGGTTGCGGTTACGAAGGCCTGGGTGGCGTCTATGACGGTCATTGTGGCTCTAACTAGTCCGGTTTTCTTCTCTCAAGGGTTTGATCTCTCATCTTTGCTCATCTGTTTTATTTCCAGTAGATCGTGATTTCCGATCTTTCCATTTCTTTCATAACGAATCCTCAGACTGAATCGAATTCTTCTCGACACATGGAAGGATATAATCGACGACCAGCTCCTGGTTTGTCTACGATTTTTCAAGCGGCTACTGAGGCGATTGCTTCAAAGCGACGTGAGTCCACCTTTTGTCCGGAGTTATGATTTTACCTTGTATAATTCTTCGGCATATGCAGAATTATCATAACATGGTCTGGTGTGAGATTGCGGAGCTTGTGAGTTAGTAGATATGTTTATCAGTTGAATGAGTGATTGAACAATATTCCCAGAGTCTGAGTAAGCATACATGTGGATGAGTGGGTTTTATTTTTATTCAACCTCAAGCATGCCCTGTTAAAATTGCATTGGACTATTTCTGGCACTATTTTCAGGGTATCACCACGGACGATGATGAGGCATTCAAGCGGTTCCTGCACGAACTGACCTATTCGTTGAGTGAGCCGCCGTCTGCAGAGAATGATGAGACTCGGAATAAAGAATTTCTCGAATTGATCAGTGTCACACGAGAATTGTGGCAGAAAACTGTGCGCGGTAAGTTGGCAGGCACAAGCTAGCTGACGCTAGAAATTTGTGTTCGCACCACATGGGTAGACTGGTGGCGGTTAGTTGGTCTATGCACCTCTTCCACATCTTGGGCACAGATTCGAATTTCACCATGGTTGACTACTTTAATTCTATTCCAGGTTTAGCATCCCTGACTTCTTGGGTGTTTAATTTAGCTCTTTGTCGATTCCATTATTGTGATCATGGTTTTTGGCTTTCTGTCAGTGCACAGACAATGGCATAAGCGTATTCTACGGTAACTACACTCTAAAAATGTAATGCATTAATGGCATACAGCCAACTCGGTAAGCTTCTCGGCACCTGCGTGCTTGCATCAAGACAAATCACTGTGAGCACCATTTACTGGGCTGTATTTTTAAACTCTCAGGGACTAAGCAAATGCTGAGGTTCCTTTCTTTTCTGAATGAGGTAATTGACTTAAGTGACACCATTGAATGAAGTTTCAAAGTTGTCTTACCTGGGTGACTCCGGGTTTGTGAACGATTATCACGAAGGGTGAGAAAAGAATCATTTCGGATGAACGGAATATGCTGTATCAGCGTTAGTCAGGGTGGTAGGTGCGAGCTTTTTGCTACACCTAAATTCTAGTCTTTGTTATGGGTTGTTCCCAATGGTGTCGTGGTCCTATTCGATCATTAGAGGTGTCTCTTCAATGAAACTTACGCAGTGAACATGTCGGGAATTGAAGATTGGAGTACACCAGAACAGATTTTGAGTACAAATTTGTGCTCCTATTTTCTGCTTTGGCCCCGTTAGTGATGTGTAGTTCTGAGCAGTTCATGATGATCCTGAGATCGATACACTTTTAACTGCGAATGAGGCGGCTGTGCGTCAAAATCGTTTTAAATAAAAAGCATAGAAACGGCTGATATGTTTATCTACTAAGGCACGTGTGATCGCAGGAGAAATTTTGTCGAATGAATTGGATAGACAGCAGTGAAAGGGATGCATATATTTGAACAAAGTATGAGAGCTTGAGTAAAGCCACAGTTCATCGGAAACATTCTGCAACGGGAGCAATTTGGATCCACCAAAATGAAGTGATGTTTCGGTGCCTCAGATTCACAAGATCTAACCTGCGACTAGTTTGAATCCGTTAGGTCCTAGGAACCGGCCAGACCCAACCTAATTCATCTCACTTTGGTTTTTAAATTTAGCTGTGAATACTGCTAACTCCATGTTGTGAACTCGACTGTTTCGGTTGCTCCTATATTGAGCTGTCACCTTTCGTACTAGGTAATTAGCGGGAACGAGAAAACACTTGGAAACCGCTTGGGGAATTTAAATCACAGTATAATAAAAAAACTATCTGTTGTTAATGAAATGAAAAAAATTACCTGCGGCTCGCCTTCGTTCAACTAGTGCAGCCATGACAAATTTACTCAGATGCGAATTGGGCGGTTAAATTGAAATGTTTGTTTTCATCTGATTGAGCGGCTAGTGCAATAATATGTTCTGTGATTGGTTGGGTTCCCGGATTTATCCGAATACGTTAAGTCTTTATTGAGCGCTGCACTGATCGCTTATGAATTGTCTCTATTTCTGAACAGATCTTGCCAAAGAAGCATCTGTTTTCATACCGTTTTCAAATTGTTTTTGCATGATTCCGACACAAGAGTGAAAGATGAGAATAATGCGAGTAGTCAGAAGCCATTAGTGAGATGAGCCTTCTTAGATTTACTACGAATGCCTCTGAGGGGCAGCCTTTCGTCATTCTTCGTCAATGGCGGAGGCAGAGTGACCTTGCCAGTTAGGAAACTTCTGAAGTCAGTCAGTTAGTGAACATCAATAACTTGTGTATTCCAAACCGATGAAACATAATACCGATCTAATGTGACGACCCTTTCGGATAATTCTTCAGTGATATTTGAAATATTTGATTTTATTCGAACAGATGGCACTAGAATGGGCGAAAATGTGGTTCATTTGAAAAGAACGGAAATATCCAACTTTCACTGCGTCCTGGTCTGGATCAAGGTAAGGCCCATTGGATTTCGTTGACCGCAATCGTCTACTCATGAGTAGATTTGCGATGAATATTATAAATGTTTGGTACTAATGCTGAGTTGCATTGTGTGAGAGTCTACTTCCATATTTGGAGTTTGCGCCATTTTTCACCATATTTTGCAACTGCCACACGGATAGCTTATCGAATTTTCACTCTCATAAGTATGAAGAGTGGAACATTTGTGCATCCGTGTTGTGACGTGTACTCAACGGTTTAAGGACGGTTGAGCGTTTACAGCTTCCTTGATTTTCATCGTCAACTGACTACTCAAATTATTAAGGTAGATAGAAAAGTACCTAGCAGATAGCTTGGTGTATTATTTTGCAGTAGAATAACGGTGGAAAACTTCCATAATCACGTCGATTACTGGTTGACAATGCGGTTTCCAAAGTGGCAGAAAATGACTGGGTATCTTTTAACAAACAAAATGAAAGGTGTACAAAATCTTGAAGCATCTTCATACGTCCGTCATCTTGATAACCGTTGAATCTTTGTAGAGTTAGTGCTTTTCTGATTCAATATTCTTCTACGTTCGATCCCATTATTGCTTTTACCTCGGGAAGTTCACGTTTTCGGGGTATATAGTTATTAGATTTTCAGAATCCGAGCATTATTCAATCAGTCAATGGAGATTAGTTCTGCGTCCACATTATTGCGACTAGGGGAACACACACGGTACTACCATAACAAGTATTCATCGCGAATAAATTGTACAAATAACAGACGATTAGATCCATTCAGACACGCAAACGTATGGATGAAAACAATTAACTTGAACACATTCAGGACATGACAGGAACGTCGTTTTATGTAACCCAAGTTTTAAAACAATACTTATTCTATTTGATTTTGTTCAAGCGAGGGTCATTTAGTGAGAGAAGTAAATACTTTCGAGGGTGGGTTGCTCCTGTCGCAAACGAGACTAATCTTTTTCCATTATTCCGATATCAATTGTTAAGGGTTGGTGTTGCGCCTAGATTTGGACGGTCTTGTGTTTTGGCTAAAAATGTCATTGGTTGCTGTCTACAAAATGCAAAACACATCTATACTATTTCCCACGTTATTTCGGAATTCTGTGGGAAATTTTCGTATTTATATCCCAAGTGTTTGGAATTGAGCAGGAATATTATTCCGTTTCGAAACTCTTTTCACGGGCCCATTTGCTTGCAGATTGCAGAGCACTGAACAGATAATCAGTGCGCCCTACAGTACATAGACGCAGATATGCTCGTGTAAGATGCGTTATCTTTTAGACTTGTCTGAAGAAAACCTGAGTATGCCAATTAAATAGTATTTTTGAGTATTTCTCACATAATTCTGATGGATTTTGACATAATTTCCAATTGATGTAGAAAATGCTTTGGTCATTGAGTAATGCGTAACGCTCACTTAGACCGTTAACAGTTTGCCGTGGGGTCAGTTTTGTTCGTCACTTAGAAGGTGGGACAAACAGCGTGGCCCATTGGGTGAAATCTCATCAGATCTCTGTCTGCATCATCAGCGCGTTCGATTCGAAAAACGAAAATGGGGTTTCCAGTGAGTATAGTGCACATACTCCTAATTTTATCTGAGAATTCTGCTGTATGAGTTATCTTGCCAACAGGTACTTTGATCGTGTTGCTTCTGTTATATCGGACTAGATGGCATTGCTGAAACAATTGTGCAAATGATGCACTGGGAATACGGCCCGTTTTGTTGGAAGACTAAATGGTGAGGTTAGCTAATAGACTTTGTAGTGAAGAACCACGCAAAGGTATTCTTACTGAAAGGCGTTCATTAGAACTAAAATACTCATTTGGGGTAGTACCCTCGGGTTAAAGTTCACATACTACTCAATCTGAAGTAAACAGCAAGGAGATTAGCTCATGTGAGCCGAATCCTGGTAGTTTTACCTGTCAGCTCCGGCCGGGCTCTTAAAATCACTGCGGTTACCTAAAGTTCATTTGATAGGGAACCATAGTTTTATAACAATTTTTTGCGGAGCTGAACATTTTGGGATTCCAACTACGATAGAGGGACATCTCAGGCTTAGAATGAATAGTTACCTTTTCTGATATGCAGATGTTGTCCTTGACTTTTACGGATTGGTTATTTTTATCCAGAGTAAATATTTATACACGCAGATAGTCACGTTATTCCCATGAAATAGCATTTTGAAGGTCCAAAAAGTACAACATAAATCCTATTGCCAGGGGTATTTAAGTCAGATATGGATATGCTGTCCGCGCACTTAATACCGTCGCAAGTACTCTACCACCGAAATGACGATACCACGCATTTAGTGACGCAATGCGTGAAGCCTGTATGATGGGAAGAAAACCAGTCAAAAAGCAAGTTACGGATGATTTTTGGGTAGATCAATCACCAATGTCTTAAAGTAGGTTCAAATTTGCCGAGGATGACGTACGCATATAGTGAATTTTTGGCATGTTGGTGCCCCAAAATGCGATTAGCCATGCTCAGGATTGTGTTGTACGTCACATTCACTCGGCTAGTGCATTTACTCGTTTACTGTAACATCTTACATAGGTATACATAGGTAGATATTATATATATTATATATACGCAAGCATTTCCACACGCGTGCACTGTGCACGCGTAGTCAAACCGGTACAAAATGACATCTGAGCAGGAAGATGAAATTGGAGAAAATCATCCCTCGCTAATTCATCTAGATGCCAGGGTTGATTGTCAAAACTGGAAATCATGCCAGTGAAGCAGAGCTTACAAACCCGTGGATTCCGGATCAGGACCGCTAAGGGGACCATTCTAATTTAGTCTAGAAACACAATTTAATGTCTTTGACGTGGATCACTAAGTTCTATTGCCAAAGATGGTGTTTGTTGTTACTCTAACGCCACACATACTCATGGAAGTTCAAGTAAGCTTTGAGCGAATCTATGATACAATTCTCGTTAGTCCATATAAGATGTTGCAGTAAACGAATAAAGTTATATTAGTTAGAAAGGGTTACATTAGCACGTCAATAAAATAGTCTTCACATAGCAGTCACTAGAATTCCAGCGGTTCTTTTTTTTACTGCCGCTGCTCTCAATAATAGCAGTATATTTCCCTACCAAAGAAGATGGTCGTCTTGACCTGTGATCCATTAACAATCGTTATTTGTTGTTTGCATAATAACACTTATCCGCGTGAGGAATCCAACTAACCCCCAATTTACGAGTATGATCATATGACCATGTACTGAAAGGATGGGAAATTCATCTCTCCGCCTTCCAATGCTTCAGTATTGTAGGGAATGGAATCGCAAACTTTTGTCGTATTTGTGCTGACAGCCCCTAGTCCATGCGATCACTTCCGTTCGTGATTCTTGTCTAGGCTCGAATATAACATGCAGCAGGCAAACCGGGACGTGTTACTGGATGTCCCCAACCGCCGGTCAACATTCCAGCTATACTGCTTTTGTAAGTCTAGGGATGGGGGAATTTCAGTGTGAAGCTAGCAGACACATTTCTGCTTAGTAGTAAATACTGATCACGGCCACAGGCAAGCGAGAACTCATCCAATAAATCTATACATGAGACAAACGTATAGGAGGGAGTTTCGATGCTATAGTTCAACTGGCTTTCGTGAACAACGGGCCAAATTTCAATCAACTCGATGCTACATCGACCAGATTTTCACTCTCCGTCAGTTATACGCAATGCTGCACGTATTATCGCTTGATCTACATTTGAAAGACAATGCTGTTTACCGGCAATGTGTACTAGAGCTTCGTGAATCCACTGAAATCAATTTATTCGCATAATTTTGGGGGTGTAAGAGTATACAGTGAAATGTGGTATGCGATCGAAACCACCAAAGGCTTTCGACAAGAATGCCTCAAGTCACCATTCTCGTTTGATTTCGTAGGCGATGAGGTAATGGGCAATGCCATGGGAAGTCTCCAGGATTTGGGTGTCGTCCAGGTAAATAATGAGGCTGGACCTACATTACACAGACGACTGCCTGTGTATTCGAATGTACGGAATATGTGTAACATGCGGTAGACAGATCTGCAATAGTGGAATCTCCTTTCAACACGTGTTTTGCACTTTCAAAGTGTAAAGCTCTGTTACAGAACTGAACGTCAATAGCTGCGAACTTGATAATCGATGGCTACTGGCTAACAGTTGCAGACCACTCCATTTACTGTGGCAGGCAAATTACATCATCTACCAACAGTGCTGTATTATTAACATTATATAATTCACAAATAGGGTTTAAAGTAATTTAAAACATCTGCAGAACTTGTAGGGTCGTTAATAAGAAGAGTATTCGGAATATTTAGTTTGTATAAAACCGCTTTGGTAATACAATCATTCAATTTCGTTTCTTTCGTTGAGAAAAACATATCTGTTGCTGAACCTAAAGGGATACTGATTGCTACGCGGTCGATCTGTTTGTGTGTGATGTCTTCAAAATCAGATCAAATATCATGAGTGCTTAAAATAATTATTTCTCGTAGATAGTCTGTAAATAGGAAGTGAAATGTTTACCGAGCAGATAAAATCATAAATTGTCAACTCTTTCACGGAGGGACACATAAGTAGAATAAGAGTCTACATCGATGGAATATTTTTTTTCGTATTAGTAAGTTCGAAAGGTCTTTTACGCAATCAGGCGTCAGGACTTCGCGAATGTCATCGAGAATATCCAATAACCAACGTGCCACCTCACGACATTGGGAGTCCTGCACACACAAGATTCCCTCTAGTGAAATAGCCAGTCTATGAAATTTTGATGATCCACTCATGCAGGCTGTTTTAGTTTTGTTGTATTGTATTGTATTGTATTGTATTGTATTGTATTGTATTGTATTGTATTGTATTGTATTGTATAGAATTTTGCGTACACTGAATAATACCGCATTTCAGTCAAAAAATGTGAGAATAAAAATAAAATAAGGGAAAAAGAAATTAATAAACAAAATAAAAACACACTCATTGCCCCGTAAAGAATATAAAGAAACTCATTCAGGAATAATCATAACGCATTAGGGCAGGTTGCTCAGGAATTCGACTGAAACCCGGTCACGGATTGTCAAAATTCGTGCTAACTATGGGACTGGCGTTCCTGTAGATATTGATTCTGGAGGGTTAGGAATGAAAATCGGATAGTGTCGAAATATGAAAGCGACACTTTGAAAGATCATTATGCACAGGATGCGTGGGATCAGAAAGAATTTTGTGAGCAAATTTCTCATATGTTGACAAGTGTTGACCACATAGATTAAGGGACAATTCAGTTAGTGCTACGAAGGACACCCGGCTAGTGATTGATAGTCCCCGGCGAACAATTTTAAAGTCATTTTGGTTGAACCTGGAAAAATAACAAGGGAACAGTAAAGAAGGATTAGAAAAATACACTAGTATAGAAATCGGGAGATGATGTTTTGTTTCACCCTGTAGTGTCGAAGCTTCCTGATTTGAAATGACAACCATCGGAGAGTTTTTACACAGACAGTAATGTGAGTAGTCCACTTCAGATTTTTACCAATAGTTCCGACTTGTTGGAGGCGTTTGTGCTGATTGTTGTCTGATGTTTTGCCTATCTCGGACTTACCTTTGTTCATCAGTATCTGATTCATTTCTATACTATAAGTATCTTTGGTCATCATTACTGCATTAGATCCTTTTTCCGATTTGGAAGATTTCAGCTCGCGAATTGTTTCTTAAACTCCTTATTGCCTGATAGTGCTCTAAAGTGTTGTCTTTTCTATGCGGTCAAGTATGAATGAGATATCCAGGAGTTTTGCTCAGGACCTAACCTTCGTTGTCAGGTTTAATTGACGCGAGGTCCTCCAACTGATTGTGCAGGTTTTCGGATTGGCATTCTGTTTTTAACTGATGCATTTTCGATGGAATCTTAAAATTCAGGTCAAATGGAAGAACATAGAGTTCCGATCGGCTGAATGAAATTGAAATTGCCTTATGCATTTGTTTTGTCCCAACCAATCAGTACGATGTGCGGCTGGCGTGTAGCGAGCCTCGTTTGGAAATGAGTGCCAGATTCACCCTGATTTGACTGGGTTTGTCCTTTAGCACGGTGGTGGTTTGGACGTCTATTTCGATTGTTCAACACTTCCAACGGCCATTGTGGTTCGTAAATGGTTGCCGAGTGCTCGCAAACTGCAATCATAGGCTGTTGTGATATGATAACTTGTTGTAAGTTCTAGCTAGAATGAGTTACATGTAAAATTAGAGAATCTTTCAATAGGGAAAGCAATGTTCAAGACGTAGTCCTTTCTTCGTTGCCCCGAATCGAGATACGGAGTTGTAAAATTCGGATTGTAAGTACTGGGCATACTTTTCCGATATCATTTCGTGCTTCGATCCAAAAGTTGATTCTGTATGCACAAAAAATGTACAATATGTTATCACTCTCATATGAAGAACTCATCTGACAATTTTGAACACTTTTTCTTCTGTGACTAACTTCCGGAATAGATTCATATGCAAACCAACAGAAAATACGAAGAGCAGATTACCAGCGGTTACCAAGTGAGTCAGAAGCACCTGGATGAGCTACGCTCGGAGAGTTATAAAATCACCGAGACAATAACGGTTCTGAAGTAAGTTTTCAGCGGGTAAATGACTGCGTCCAACAGTCGTTAATATGTGGATATTATTTCCGTACATTGTTATCATTTGTTTAGTGCCGTTGTTGTTTCGGATAAGATACGATGTGCTGCGGTAGATCATCAGCCCTTCGATTCGTTCTGAGCTTCAGTATAGAGTAAAACTATTATCTCTTAGTCCACTACAGTTCACGTGTACGCACTTCAACAGTCAGACTGTTGATGAAAGTGATCGTCTTCCATAAAAGAGGTGTAGACACCCTCTGTGCTGTTGGTTGAGTGCGTTAGAATGTGTCCGATTTCAGTGATCTGGTCAGCCGACATTAACAGAATAGGGATGCCTAGGATTTAGGTTTTATTTGACATACAATCGAATGATAGAAGAAGGGAGCTTAGACAAACAAGGCACTGTGAGTAACAGAAGTGTAAATATTTGTCAGAACATATTGCGGGGAACAAACCGTATTGGTCAATTGTCAAGGCTTGTCATGTGCTTTAAGTTTCAAAGACATTAACGTTATCCTGTTAATTCTGGAAATACCACCCAGCTGCAGCCTTATAGTGATTTCATTTTATCGGGAAAAATAAACGAACCGAATGGAAGAAAGTTGGCAACGATCATGACTGAAAGTCTGAATGAAACGAATTGGTTGCTAGCTAGTTTACGCTTCCGTTGAATTCTGATTAACCAAGTTACCGCGCGGCTGGATCGAGACTGCTAACACTGGATAGCTGGAACGCTTTGGTTGGTTTTGAACCCATTGCTGTCAAGCGATTGGTGGACCTAGTTTGTTCATCAGTGATGGCTGACTGTCCACTGTGGTTTTGTTCAGTGAGGTAATTGCTAAGTTGATCTAGTCGGTCTTGATTTTGTCAGACCACTTATGAGCGTGTTTAGCCTTGTTAATGACCAGATTTTAGATGACTAGGTCATGGTTTTTGACGCATAGTTTTCCTGTAAGCGCCACATCTATACACCGATTGCCATTATCTAGTAAGTCGGTAAATGGGTGAAGCCATAGACCAGCTGGTAGAAATTTTCAACTCGCGACATGGTAAAAGATTGTAAAATCTGATCGATGGTCTCGGTCGTGCAGTCGAGATCTAAGAAGCTTAGCTTATGAACCTGAGAACACTAGGAAGGATCTTGATGCTTTCAGACTTATTCTTACTTTTTCTTCATCCAAATGATTTTCAATGGGATCTACTAGATGCTTAAGGTACACGAATGTGTCTAAATATGGTGGCTTATTCCAAAGTAGCATTCCACCGCATTGTTACGATTATTATGGGAGTACACAGAATGTGTATAGCCCTTTATTTCGAACTTATTATGATAGCGCGTAAATTCTTGCAATCTGTTTTTCAAAGCGAGCAGCGCACGGGGAATTGCGAAGAGTATCGCATATAAACCGAATTAGTAAGGGGCTAGGGAATCAGATTGAACGCAGAAGGTCGGTTGACTAATCCAGGCTTTAAAGCTTTTTCCTTTTTCCCCATGATGTAGGTTAATCTGTGAAAGTATGTGATATCACTGGACTGCATATGGTTGCAGTAGACAAAATAATTAGTTTTTATCGCTAGATTTGCACCAGTTTCAAGACAACTGTGGGAATCGAGATGACTAGATCGAACAGGCCTGCAAATCTGGAACGTCTCAGCTTGGTTTGTATGCATTAAACTGTTGACTTTTTTGGAACTTTGCTTTGTCGATATTAGTGCAGCGAAAAGAAATGACAGTGTATTCTTGTACCAAGGGATCTGTGCATTCTAGCCGGACGATTTTCATTTATCCCACCATAAATTTTACGTTTTCTGTAGTTTCGAATGTCGGCATGTTTTGTTACTCCTGGAAATGAAATTATCACAGACCTTTTCGGGACCAGTCGAATGTCCGCTTGATTTGCTTGGCAGAAACAAAACTATAGAAAACGGAAAGACTGATGATGGCTTTGGTTGCGTGCTGATATACACTTAAACCGCCCCAAAGATGCACATTAAGTCTGTTTTCGACTCTTCAACAGTGTTGATTTGCTGTTGGGAATTCTCTGTGGGATCCCTTGGACCTTAAAAAAGGAAATGGTCTTTGATGTTGCCTTCGCACAGCGATGTTTTTATTCATAATGCTCAGGGTTTTCTTGAAAACCCTATTTGAATCGTTTGTTGAGAAAAGTATCCTATTTATAAGAGGTAATACTGATTAGTCTATTGGTTAACCTTATCGCATGGCTCTTAAAACACCTTCCAAGACCTTTTAACCATGGGACATTGTTGACCGGGAAATGGACTTTAAGCGTTACTCGCTGGTATTTTCCAACTATCGACTGACTTGGGCCAACAAAACCGAAGGTGGCTTGAGGATCGGAGAGAGCAATATACATTTCGCAGTGAGAATGAAGAAGCATTATGTATCTGAAATCGGATGGATCACATGCAACTGTCCGGAGTCGATCGAAGTGTCTTCAAAAAACACTTGATTGCAAAATGTGTTAGGTTAGGGTTTAATCACGAGTTACGCCGTCTCTTGAGAGTGTTCCGGAACGTCCGCTGTGAATCAACGTGTTTCTTGTAACTGTTTGAAACGTGAACTTAAATTTTACTAATTGCAGCCTTCGTTGAGAATAATGCTGGATGAATACGGTATGAGCATCAGAAGGCCACTCAAAATGCCGCTGTTGAATGAGCTTCACAGACGAGCTCTTACAGAATGGACGGTTTCAATGTACACGTTATGTTCAATGGAGTAGTAGTTTGGAACAACTAATGGCGCTTTACCTTGAAGGTGGATGACCGGCACTGGTGGAGTGGATTAAGAGTCTGTCACTCCTGGCCTATTGGGACCGAATGTGGTGATATATCACTCCAAATTTTAGTGTCGTGGTTGCCGATTCTCCTGCATGTAGTGGGCTCCAGAGACTACGGAGCATGCTTCTTCCACTACACTCATTCACTAACCAGGTCGTAAAAAATGATAGTCGATTTCTGCTTCGGATGGTGAGAAGGAGAAATTCCTGAACTGTTCAGTAAGTCGATGGTTTAGTTCACTTATGGACAGAAATCTAGAGCTGTGGCTGCGGCAAATTGCATTTATCAGACAATATTGAGTGGCTTAGTTACTGAGTAAGCAATAATTTACCGATAGAATTTAGACGTCTCCTGTATTTACGGTGCTTACATGGTTTTCATGTTCTTAAAGTCGTTTGCTGATGAGGATTTATCTTTTGGGCAATGTACAGTAGGTTCAGCTTGTTTATGTGTGGTGCGTACACTTCAGATGTCTGCTCACACTATTTTATTTAACTTATGGATAAATTTCCTCTCTATTTTTTCATTTCCCGCTGTACAGTGAAGTAGCAAAGAGGGAAAGAGAAAAGGTAGACCAATTGCTGAAGCAGTTGTATGAATGGAATACGGAAAATCGGTTACCTGCAGAAGTTCGACCATCTCCGTGGACCAGTTCGGATGAACTGCTAGGATCATCGTCCGGTTCAGAGCTATCAGATACTGAGGTTTCTGAATCTGGTTTGGAATCTCATAGTATTTCAGGCTCCGGCGAATATTCTCATGAACTGATCACAGAAGAATATCATACCCGAATGACTGCTAAAACCCGATTTCCTTCTCTGACGTACATGCTGCCGGCAATTTTCACGTACGGAGAGCACAGCTATTCGGATGAGGCTGGTTCCAGTGAAGAAGCCAGTAGTGTGGAAGACGTTGGAATCGAGTATGAATCGGAACGAGACTCTTACACTAAATGGCGAGATGGGCAAATCTATCAAAAGTGGATTCCGGCAATTTCAGCTGATGGCATCGGTGAGACCGTTGGTGTTACGGAGAGTGAAAGTACTGAGTTAGAGTCTGGTGAGGCGCGTTATGTCAGCACAAAGAGTTTGAATATGAGCATGACGTTAGAGCCGGATGTGCCGCTCCGTTCACCCGGACGAACTGTGTACCGTAGCAGGCAGCGAATTGACACAACCGATTCAGAAAAGACCTATTCTGTGGTGTATATAGAGGTGGCAAGGGCAGATCAGTCAGACGACCGTACAGCGGCCATCTCAACTGGTCAGTTTGATAAAGCAGTTCAAGTGGACCACAAAATGCCCGTATCGAAAGTGAGGCGAATCACGCAGATGCGTGAAGAAGAAGAGGAAGATGAAAGTTTGATTAGACGTGAGGCTCGAAAAACGTTCATTTCCGCTGCAGTTACAGACAAAGTTGATATTAGTGTTCAGACTCTTGGTACCTTATCCGACGGACGAAGTGTCGGGCTGATGACCATGGATGTGAGTGAACTAGTCGCACTAACCCCGTTGGATAGCACAACGGGAATGATCAGCGAAGCCGATATCGTAGAAGTGTCGGAGTCAAAGACGCAACGAGAGTCCTATGGCATAGAAGAATGGCAACATGCACATTCTATTCAATCCGACGCCGTGGATGACATATCACAAGAAATCTCAGCACAAACTGCAAGACCTATCTACCGAGGTACCTACGTGGACGTCCGTGTGGCGAGCGCCCTACAAACTTCTAGCTTTTCTCGTTTCGTTAGGAGCGTTACAATGGCCACTCAAACTCCCTTCGACATAGAGCCGGGATTCGAAATCGTTCAACCAACAAAACCTACTTTAGTAGCTACACGCAAAGATTTCTCGTTCAATCTGGATAAGTCCGCTCAGGCTACACCAGAAACCTGTACACGTGAAGTGATCACGGATTTCCCATTGTCATCGTATCGCGAGTATTTCAGCATCAGACTAGGCACGCAGTCAGAACAAATGGCTGCACAATTGACTAACGAAGTCCTCGATTCAGCAATGGAAGAACTCATAACTGAAATAGTGCAGCAGAGAATGATCAAAGAAACAAACGAATACATACAGAGCATCATCCAAGAAAAAGAGATTTTGCAAAGTGAACTTACGCGGATGCAGGAGCGGATATACTCGACGGAAGTGCAGATCATTCCAGGAAAAGCATCACAGTCGGATATTGACCACTATGAGCGAGAAACACGAAAAACCGAGGAAACGACTCGAGCAACATTGTTGGGTTTACAACGAGGAACATCGCAAATGGTGCAGGCAACGAGTCAGTACATGACGGAACAATCTGAAAAAGAAACAGAAAAAACACACATAGAGCAAGAGGTGACAGCGTCCAAATCGACGATAGTAAAAGACCAGATCAGAGAAGAATCACCTGAAGACGAGTGTACCACGCAGAAAACAAGTTGGTGCAAATACTGCGGAAAATCATACGATTTCCCAGTGAAAGAAATAGCAGAAAAAGGAACGCAACTGTCAATTGAATCACAGGAGCAAGCATCTGTTCCGAAAGTGTTGAAGACGGGATCGGTCAGTGTGCAAGCGGATATGTTTGGGATGCGAACGGTTGATGCATCGCAACATGTGTTGTTGGAGGCGAAGAGCGGAGTGAGTCAGACGGTGACGGTGGATAGTGTGTCATCAGTTGGAGGGATTGTATCTAGCGTTCCGACAACGGGTGTATCAGTTGATCGT